>JAGKPY010000133.1:0-71767 GCA_022609225.1 Boeremia lycopersici
CCCCCCCCCCCCCCCCCCCCCCCCCCCCCGCCCCCCCCCCCCCCCCCCCCCCCCCCCCCCCCCCCCCCCCCCCCCCCCCCCCCCCCCCCCCCCCCCCCCACACCTCGCAACGTGCTGCAAGTGCCGCGTCACGGTCTTCGTCGACGTCGTCTGCTCCGTCAGCCGCACCGTGGTCGAGGGCCGCACGGTGCGCGTGCCCTCGGTCGTGACTTCGGTTTCGAGGCGCAGCGTCTTGGACAGGTCGACCACGGCGGTGGTGCGGTTGAGGAACGAGGTGCTTGCGTCGATGATGAGGGCACCGGGGCCGGCGAGCGTGCGCGAGAAGGTGATGGGCAGGGACGAGGTGAGCGTCGAGGTCACGGGGAAGACCTCCCAGACTTCCTGGTAGCGCTGGCATTGCGCGGCGCCGTCGGCGAGCAGCGTGCACACTTTGACTGCGACGTCGGAGGGGGCTGCGCCGGCGGTGAGGGACTGCCAGGGCGCGAGCCAGTAGGTTGTGAGGCTGTGGATGGTGGGGGCGGGGGTGATGAGGGGGCAGTCGCTGGGTGTGGCGGGGGCGGGAGGGGGGTTTTCGAGGCTGTAGCCGCATTCGCTGGAGAAGGTGATTTCTTGGTCGCATTCTGAGACGGTGATCTTTGAGGCTAGGCCGGTGAGGGTCGTCGCGCAGATGGTTTTGGTTGTGGTGAGGTAGTCTGTGCTGCAGCTGGTCGTTCCAGAGATGTACTGGGTGACGTTTGCTGAGCCGTTGAAAAAAGGTCCGCCGGTGATGGAGGAAAGGTACAGAGCGGGCCCTACGCAAAAGGTGGCTTCTGGAATGTATGACGTGACGACTTGACTGATAGATGTAACTTCTACTGGAGCAGCATCTGGTGATGGGTAAATGACTGTCAAGGTGCTGACTGGTGGTTGAGGAGGCGGCAGCGTTGTCGTCTCAGTGAGAGTGGCTGTGGCTGTGGCTGTTTCAGTGATTGTAAAGCTCACGGTTGTGAGCATGAGCGACGGAGGCTCGATAGCGGTGACATTGTAGACTTCATGCGGAAGCTGCTGGTCAGCTGCAAAAGAACATGGGAGGTGGGTAATGACTGAAGTGAAGCCGAAAAGCAGGGTCGCGGAACGCATCTCGGTTTGAATAGTGAGGAATGAGTGTAAACTGAAGCAGAGAGTTAAGGAAAGACGGTTTTGAAGGCTGGTCGGCTGAGGAGGGCCAGTTGGCGGAGTTTTGAATGGAATGCTAAAGCATGTGGTACACCCCCCTTACCTAAGGATGCGTGGCTATCAGGTGTCATTCGAGACCTCGCATGAATCTCAGAATCCAATTCTATTTTGAAACTGGTCTAATGAGTAGCTGAGTGTCTTGTGTTCGCTGTACGGCGTAACTGTGATGAGATGCTGCTATAAGATCTGGTGCTGGACTGTGAGTAACATCAAATCGAGACATAGTGTTAGCGAAGTGGTCCGTCAACATCTTGGAGCTATGCCGTAGTGACAATTTCGAGTGAAAGACTCTTACGAAAGGACGTAAATTAAAGGACATGGTGTTTTGTGCATTGAGTTAACGATGCGAGGGAAGGAAGGCGTGAGGTTGGGCCCCACCTTTCCCCGCGTGCGACGTCACGAGCCCTGCATCACAATACTTATATTCCTACCTTGCGGTTCAAGCACAGCACTTGCGACATCGAATTTGTCATTTCAAGGAAGTATAGCGCGATTGATGGCATGAATGAGTGTTTTGAGGCTGGTATGTAAGAGCTGCTGTTGTAGGTTGGACCGAAGTGCCGTGCTAGTCATCCGAGATGGGTATATGTTCTGCCAGTATCTTCTGTCGACATACTTCACACACTTTTCACCTCTGAAGTCCGTTACATCAATGAGCATAGCAACATGGCATCCGCTCAGCCTCTCAAGCTTGCAGTCTTGGACGACTACCATGGCATCGCCTTGAAGCACTTTTCTCGTCTTCCTGATTCACAGGTGGAGATCACAGTGTTCAATGATACGCTGCCATCATACACTCATCCCAGGACTACAGATGCCGAGCGACAACGTTTGGTTGAGCGCCTCCGCCCGTTCGCCGTGCTTAGCACAATGCGCGAGCGCACTCCCTTCCCTGCAGAGCTTCTCCGGCAGCTCCCCAATCTCAAGGTGATCTTCGCGACAGGCGGCAAGTTCGAAAGCTGGGATCTTACCACGATGAAAGAGCTCGGCATCACCGTTTGCACAGCGCCAGGCAAAGGCCGCACAGATGGCAAAGGGAGCGGGCAGTCCCCACGTTCACTGCCGGTAAAGCTGGGCGGTGGCCACCCAACTACGCAGCATGTGTGGGCATTGATTCTGGCGCTAGCTCGAAACGTGGCTGCAGACGATGCTGTGGTGAAGGGCAAGCGCGGACCGAAGGCGTGGCAGACTGGTCTGGCCATCGGTTTGCAGGGAAAGACGCTGGGTCTTGTTGGGCTGGGAAGAATTGGATCGCATGTAGCAAGAGTGGGCGTGCTTGCTTTCGGGATGAAGATTGTGTGTTGGAGTGCAAATCTGACCCAGGAGAAGGCGGATCAGCTTGCCGATGAGGCTGGTTTGCCGGTCACTGGAGGTGGCATGATCCCTGACGGCGAGAAGACGTTTAAGGTGGTCAGCAAGCAGAAGGTATTCGCGAGCGCAGATGTAGTTTCACTGCATTATGTGCTCAGCGAGCGATCCAAGGGCATTGTGAGTTCCCAGGAGCTGGAGTGGATGAAGCCGTCTGGACTGTTGGTGAATACATCTCGGGGGCCGTTAGTGGATGAAGCAGCACTGCTCGACACACTACGTCACGGCCGCATTGGAGGTGCCGCAATCGATGTCTTTGATATTGAGCCATTACCAGCAGACAGCCCATGGCGCAGCGAGGACTGGGATGCGGAGGGCAAAAGCAGGACTGTGTTGACACCACACATGGGTTACGTGGAAGAAGGCACGTTGACCATATGGTACGAGGAGACTGCAGAGAACTTGGAGAGGCTCTTGGAAGGGAAGGAACTGCTAAACGTCATTTGATAGATACGAATAGGACATGCAATTAAGATGTGTACAGTACCTTGGTGTACTTCGGTTCTAAAGAAAAAGATCGGTCTCCAAGCTGGCAATGCAAATGTCGTTGCTGACAACATTGAGTGTGGAGGTGAGGGTATTGGATTCACATTGTAGGCTGTGTTGCGATTTACATTTGCTCAGGATGAGTCGAAGTGGTGTAATACAGTAGTAAGCAGGCGGGGCATGTATGTAACCAGGCAAGCAATTCATAAAAATGGCTCGTTCCAAGTTTGTTTCCCAAACCTGTACCTCTTTTTACTTCAATTCGAATCGAACGCGACAATAGCAATGACCTTCAGCAAAGGAGAGTACCAGAAGGAGGATTTCATAGCGGGCATGCCGCCAGTGCCAGAGGGCGAGTTCTGCGTTTTCGGCATAGTACGCCTGCACGAAAGCCTTCATGCAACGTCTCTAATCAATGCAGGTATACGCGCACCCCGAGCATGCAGACGCTCTTGAAGCAGTGTATGCAGAAACAACACGTCTCGCTGCTTCTGAGCCCGGCATCATCTACTATTGCATATCTCGGGACAGCGATGATCCAACAGTGTTCCACTTTTTCGAGCGCTACACTGGCCGCCTTGCATTTGAGGAGCACAACGCACAGCCGATCATCCGAAAGTTGATCCAAGATGGATTATTCAAGGGAGTCAAGGCAAAGTTTGTGGAGGCGATCAAACCAGCAAGCTCGTAGTGCCAATAGAAGACGTTGCCACCAAGCAACCGCCGAGCCCCGATATGTGAAGTCCAGAACCAGGATTGTTATGGGAAAGTCAACGTCCAGTTGTTGCTATTAAACGGCACCAACTTTACTGGCATAGGCAAAATTGGCATTGATTACGGGAGGCAGCTGGAGTGGGCAATAGACGCATCCTCCAGGGTGTACTGCTGTGCATCTCTGCCGCGGGGAAATTTCAGGGCTCCCATATGAGGCCTTTAATGACTGTCGCGAGGCTGGACAAGTGTGGCTTGGAACTGGCCTGACTCGGTGGAGGGGTGGTGACATAATCACGACATGCCCGATGACTGGCAACAGTAGCAACTCCAGAAGCCTGAATAAATTTCCAAGGTAGAAGATCGACTTCCTCATAGCACGTGTGTTAGTGAAAGGGTAATTGAGAGGCTGGACGCGACTGCCGCGGCCGTTCACGCTACGGCAGTGACGAAATGAGGGCCGGCTAGCTCGGTCGCAGTAAGCTTCATCTCGCGCGCATCGCTGCCTGCCTCAGCCCGCCATCTGCAATCCTCCCACCACCATGCCATGGGGTTTCGCTCCTCCACCATCATGGTGCGATTCACGCCGCTGCGCCTGCTGTGCGCAGCTGTGATGTTGTGCGTCTTCTACCTGTCTTCGTCGCTGCGGGACCTGGTCCCGTATGTCGAGCGTGGCTATGACATCCTCCAAGATCGGCCCACGCCCGCGCGCCCAGCCCAGACCAAGATCCGCTTCGGAGAAGAATGCTCGCCCTTCACGAGCGGGGTTATGGAAGACATCACCATAGTCTTGAAGATTGGCGCTGGCGAGGCTGCAACAAAGCTGCCGGCATATCTGAACCGTCTGGGCCGCTGTAAACAGGACCTGCTTATCTTCTCTGATCAGAAGGCCACCTATCAAGGATTCGACATTGTAGACGCCCTTTCCCACGTGCGCCCCGAGTACAAGTGGGAGAACTCCGATTTCGACGTGTACGACAGCATACAAGCCGCGAACGAGACGGCGGGCAGGGCGTCGAATGGCTGGAAGCTGGACAAATACAAGTTCCTGCCTATGATGGAATGGACCTCGTACTTGCGTCCAGACTCCCAGTGGTACCTCTTCATTGAGACCGATACATATGTCAACTACGACAACCTCTACCGCTTCTTGACGCACTTCAACCCCAAGTCGGCGCACTACTTTGGATCACCTGTCTGGCTCAAGAAGAAACCGCCATATGCACACGCAGGGAGTGGCTTCGTGCTGTCGCGTGGTGCACTGGACAAGCTCATGGCACGTGGTAGGATGTTCGCCGAGAACCACCACTTTCCTGGCACACACTTCTTTGGCGAGGACGTAGCCAAGTCGTGCTGCGGTGACGCGATACTAGCGCAAGTACTGAAGAAGAGCGGAGTGTCTCTTCGCGGATACTGGCCAATGTTCAACGGCGACAAACCCTCGACATTGCGCTTTGGACCAGAGCAGTGGTGCGAGGCTGTGGCAACGATGCACCATCTGAAAGAAGACGACTTTACCGACCTCTCTCAATGGGCACAGGCTCGAAAGCACCCTGAGAGGGCTCTAATGTTTGAAGAGTTGTTCACCTTAATAGAGTCTCGACTTCAAGCGAAGGCCGATGACTGGACGAACATGTCGGACGACCAGATTTACACCAAGGGCACGCCTGCCAAATCATTCGCCAATTGCGAACAAGCTTGTTTGAAGGATCATAAGTGCTTGCAATTCGAGCACACTGGCACCGAGTGCAAACTGTCGCATAGCATCAGGCTCGGTGAGCAGCGTCTGCCTCGCGAAGATGAAAAGTACGTGTCAGGATGGATGCTGGACCGGATGAAGGACTTTAAAAAATCCCGCTCGCCATGTCAAGGCGCACATTTCGTCCACTCGAACCCTTGAGTGGCCATTCTTCATGATCATGATCATGACATGACTATTGTTTGACGATGCATGAATTGCTGCATTAGAGGCGTTTGATACCCAAGGCGTCATGGTTGACGCTGCATTGTGTGCTTATTGGCGACTCGTTTCCCGTTACTCGCATTTACTTGCATTGCGCGACAGTTATCATCACCCACAGCTTCGGCGGTTTAGCTACAGGATGGCATTTGCCTACAGAGGCTGCCTTCATATGTATGCATCTTGCTTTTCGCGTCTCACGGGCATGTCCCTTACGTATCCTAATACAATACTACGTCACTCTATGCCGATGGCTTCACTCCGAATCCACTCTCACGCGGAACTCCGATCCCAGGAGTCATGCACCAATAAGCTGGAGGGACTCAGCAAGCGGCTGCTCCTATGGCGTAGTTTCCGCGCGCCAAGCGCTTACTATCTAGGACCAGATGTACTTACTTCGAGCTTCTGCCTATCGTCTGCTGACAAGGTGACACTTTAGCGTTACACAAAACCTTTGCAATACACAAACTTGTACACCTAAGGTTTACCTTTTTACCTTGAAGACATCGTGTGCCCTAAGCGTTACTTGTTGCTCCCAGACTTAATCGGGTTTGTGTCATGGAGGGATCCCCAGTTACTATTCCAGTCGATGAAGCGAAACGGCTTGCGGCGGCCGAGATCAGACTCGAGGTTGCCAAAGAGGAAGATGCTTACCGTTTTGTAAATCAACTCACCACGCAGTCCTAAATTTTTGATCTAACTTCTCTGCTAGGCTGAAGGTGTCTACACCTGCTTCCTTCAATCTTCCATTGATAAGATGGATCCACCACATCTGCGCCCATCAAAAGAGGTCCAATATCAGCGCCTTGCAAAGAGAGTCAAACCCTCTATCTCCCAGCCCGGCATGCACTGGATCAAGGCCGTACATGTCCCAACTAATACAATCATCGGCGCTGCAGCTTGGGCAGGTCCTGATCTCCCCGTGCACAACGTCTTCCGCCGCTCGGCCATCACGTTCTATGGCTGGCAAGAGAAAATGGGATGGTCCGACGCCGACATCGATGAGATGTTTGCCCATGTCGACGACGAGGCATGGAGCGGAGGCCACGCTCAAAACGACGAATTGCGGAATACTGTTATGAACGGTGAGCCGCACTGGTATCTTGCCTCGCTCTTCACGTGGCCTGAGTGGCAAGGCAGAGGTGTCGCCAAGCGATTATTGGATTGGGCGATACGGCAGGCTGATGCTGAGACGCCGGCTACGCCCATGTATTTGGAGGCTTCGGTTATGTCGAAGGCGGTGTATGTACACGTCGGTTTTGTGCAGCAAGGGGAGAAGAACTACGTCAGGAGAGGACCACGAGTCGTGAAAGCTGTTGGCGAGAAAGAGCAGGGAAAGGTGGAGAGTAAGGCTGGGAAGGTTGAGGTTGAAGTTGAGGTTGTGGCAAGCAAGCTGGAAGCTAACATGGCTCACTGATCATTGCTCGAGACACGTTAGGCCATAGAGGCCTTGTTCCTTAAGCCACTCGATATTCAGTGGACAGCAGTGCCGCTTGATGAGAATGTTCTTGTCCCCGCAAACACTGAGGTCTTCAATAACGCTGATATCGCTAAGAAACTTTAAATCCTACTCTGACAGTTATGGTAGAAGGAGGGTAGATATCTTTGAGATGTGACCTTGAAGACACCATTTGGCAGTTGCAATGGGTCTTACCTAGGTTGGTTGAGCTTACTGGACCATACATCTGTAAGTTCGTACATCGAAACTTTTATATGAATTCCGAGACACCCAAGATGGGACAGGATTCGTGTGAAGACACAAAGAGACACACGCACCTGAACCTCAGGGAACATTCTTGACCACGTGATTACGTGATGACGCGTTTCTCTTGGCAGAGCTAAGATGAGTTCTCACTTCCCCACATCAACACGAGCACACTGCAATGATGGACGACCGACAAGCTGAAGCTCCACCGAGCGTCACTGATGCGACTCCCAGAGATTCTGTCCACTCATCGCTGCCTCCAGCATCATACTCAACATGGCGTACCGCCGCTCATCTCTACCTTCCCTTCATGACCGTCGCCCTATTCGTGATTCTTGGGGCACCTTTTGAGACTGTGCAAGCGAACATCAGTTGTGTTATCCTTTCCGCAATCCCAACGAATTGGCTAGGATCCTTCTTCTACCCCACAGATCGGCCCGAACCAACCCCCAAGCAAACCATCCGCTTCTCCCGCAAATGGGACATCTACCGCGCCGCGGTTCTGTTCACATACCGCTGGCTATTTGGCCGGCCATTCGATCTTCAGGTCTTCATCGCCGACCTCGCGATGAGCTATGGCATTGGCTCTCTCATAGGCGAACGACCCACAGGCACGAAGCAGCGGCGCAGCGAGTTTGGTGTGCATTTGCTATGGGTTGTGGGATGCGCCGTCTCGATATATCTAGCGCCATCTTTCCTGGCTTACTGGTTGTATCTGGTAGATAGGGCGCTTTGGCGAGCGGCGTACATTGCGCTGGTGGACGACGTTGTTGGCATTTTGGCCAGACCAAATTTGAAAACATGGAAGGGCAAGATCACATTGGTGCTGACACAGTCCTTTGTCATCTTGTTCATGTGCTGGATGCTGCTTCGCTGGAAGAGAGACTTAATCCTGGCGTACCAAGACGATGGGGACTACGAGAGCGCGGTCGCTGCACTCGAGGCCAAACTCGAAGCCGTTGGGACAGGAGGGTTGGTCGAAGACGATGGTGATAGATTCTTGGTGTGAGATGAGGGTATCATAACCGCACGTACCACCACGAGGTTAGGCTTTGGAATTATGTGCGCTGAGACAGGTCGACTAACCTTGCAGATATGAACCATAACACAAGGACCTGAGCATTTACGTGTTCGAGAAATCGCCCAGTCATTGGCATCGACCCTACAGGCAAGCAAAACATACCAAAGAACGACCTACTGCCCTGTTATGTTCGCGTCTGCCTGGCCTGAGGTCTTCCTAGGTGCTATCACATTGATTGCCCTGCTAGTCCAGCGATTGAGAGATTGCGTTCTGATGAACGTGGTCGAAGCGAAGCTCGATAGGCTCGCATCCGTCATTTCCGACCAAGAGCAAGCAAGGGCCTGGAGGTTCTACGATAAGCAAGATGCTTGACGCCGTCGCTGAGACCTTGTATACTATTATAATAGAAGTACGAATATCTGAGTTGAGGCTGGTCCATCTGAATAGCCAGATGATGTCATAGAGTTAGCAGTAAAGTCGTGGGGTTTGATAGAAACCCTTTCTGTAACTTATGTTGAATGCGCTGTACATGTCTCTTTCTCTCACCGCCACTCTCAAGTAAACCTTGACACTGCTACGCTTCTTCCCCTCTCCCCTTGCTTTGCCGCTTTCACGACATTCAGCTATCGAACTCAAAGCACAAAACGTACGGCACACTCGGTCGTGACGTACAAAATTGCCCCTGCTAACCCTTTTGAAGACAGGCTACGATGGTATCCTTTGATCAACGCGTTGTCCTGCCTCGCGAAGTGCAGTGGTGCATCTACTTCTTTGCGTTTGCCTTGCTCGTAACAGGCCTCAGCATTTTCTTCTTGGCCTGCGCGCTCTTGAAGAGGCCTGTCCACTCGATTGCACAGTGCAACTGCCCGCAGTCCGAGGGAAGAAAGCAGCGTTAGGCTTGCGTGCGACAGAACCGAGGAGGAATTGCAGCCAGCGCATCGCCACGACAGAATTGCTAATTGGGCAGAGAGGGCTATCTGCTGCAAATCGCTTGCTTCACGCATCTGCAAGGTATCTACGATGTACAAGCAACGCTAATAAACGATTGTTGCTGCACCTTCCTCAGTCATCTCCAAAACCGCTCTTCAGCAATGCTCAGGTCTAAAAAGTGTGTGTACATCGATAGGTACTGAGGTTCTGGCCATTTCGTTGCTGCTGTGGATCTCTCAAGCGCGCTAGCTTCCGCGGCGGCGCATGGACCTGGTCTCGCCACCTCCCTGGACCCTCACACCGATGTTTCGAGCAGAGGTGTCTTCCACACCACGGTCCGCAACCTCTTGTCCTGCCTGACGCACAGCTTCTCTGGGCGGATTCTTATTGCCTGCGTTCTCTTTGCTCCAGTGACCAGCCATTGAGTTGTGTGTGGTCTAGCGATTGCCGCGTCACGATTTTTGGTTTCAGGGTCTGAGCACCATTTTTATTTAATCAGATCGAATCATGGGCAAACTACACTTCCAACCACCTGCCGACCTCACGGTCGCGGACAAGCTGGTATTGGGTCATTTGCAAAAAGATTATGAGCAACTCGAGGCTACGACTAAGGCTGTACCTATCGATGCTGCAGAGGAGTCTGACGATTCTGCTACCAAACGTACAGATTTTGTATCACCTTCCCCAGAGGGTAAGACCACACCAATTGATGCCAACTTGGACCCAATTTGACACGCAGCAGATACTCAAGAAAGCGAGCAGCAGACTATCGCCTATCTAAAGAGCGTCAACAATCCAAAGTCAGATGACTTCGAAACCTCAGTCTTCAGCACTTGGGACATTGCTGATATCAAAAACCCTACTTTGCGAAAGTGGATCATCGATCCATATATCCGTTGGGCCAAAGGCGTCGTTCGGGCTGAAACTGATGTGATAATGATCACGCATCTAATTATCTACCTATGCACCAGCGTTCCATCAGCACTGTACCTATTCTACAACTTCCACTGGTGGCACGGCGTCATTCACTCAGCCGTACAGGTCTATTACATGGGTCCCTATACGCTGCTCATGCACCAACATATCCACATGCGTGGCGTCTTGAACAAGAAATACGCCATCATCGATACCATCTTCCCGTACATCTTCGACCCGTTGATGGGACACACATGGAACTCGTACTTCTTTCATCACGTCAAGCACCACCATGTCGAGGGCAATGGACCCAACGATCTATCGTCAACAGTCCGCTATCAGCGTGATAGCTTGCTGCACTTCATGCACTACGTCGGCCGTTTCTACCTGCTCGTCTGGTTCGACCTGCCGTGCTACTTCCTGCGCAACAACAAGACTAGCCTCGCGCTGAAGACCGGCGGGTGCGAAATCGCGAACTACATGTTCTTGTACACCTTGTACGCCTTCGTCAACTCCAAGGCTGCCATCTTCGTCTTCCTGATTCCGCTGGCACTGATGCGCATCGCACTCATGACGGGCAACTGGGGTCAGCATGCATTCGTCGACGAGGAAGAGCCGGACTCTGACTTCCGCTCGAGCATCACGCTGATCGACGCACCCGTACGTGCCTAACACTTTCATTCCATCCCATGTCTCGCTATCAGGGAACAATTGCTGACCCGCAATAGAGCAACCGCTATTGCTACAACGACGGATATCATACCTCACACCACCTTAACCCTCTGCGGCACTGGCGCGACCACCCCGTCGCTTTCCTGTCGCAGAAGCAGCAATATGCCGATGAGCACGCGCTGGTCTTCTACAACATCGACTACTTCATGCTGACCGTTACGCTGCTGAGTAAAAATTATGCGCACCTGGCGCGCTGCCTAGTGCCGATGGGGGCGCAGTGTGATATGACTATGGCGCAGCGCGAAGATATGCTGCGGCGCAAGACGAGGCGATTCACCGAGGAGGAGATTGCGCAGAAGTGGGGGAAGCAGTATGCGAAGTTGAAGTAGGCAGGCTGTAGCATGAACACGCCGCGTACACAAAAGTTTACATAGAAACAGTTTCTATACGTGCATTTCCATTTACGTACATACTCCAAACAAGGTGTCACATTCAGAAGCCCAATATGCCACGAAGATCACACCCCTTACCCCCCCCCCCCGCCCCGTCTGCCGATCTCAATCCGCGCATCCCCAACCCAGTATCGAAGCTCCGTCTCCTCCACATCCCACGCTCTAGATCCCGTTCCTGCGCCGGGATCCCCGTCCCCAAAGCGCCTCCCGGACCCCGCCCGCGTGCAAGCCTCAACCCGAAACAAGGCCGAAACGCGTTACACACGCCCGACAGGTGGCACAATAAGCTGACAACGACGCGCGGCGGGGCGCCGTTATGCTGATCAGCATGTATCAGCAGCGGCGCACCCTTCAGTTAACCCCCGTTGGCGATCTTTCACCAACGCACACGACCTCACGACACATCAGCACCACCACGACCTCGCAGCCCCCGTCGTTAGTCTTCGCAAGCTCTCTAGATCCAGCATCTCCCGCACGACTGACCAACAATGGGCAACAATGCCCCCAAATTCAATCCGATCCACTCCGAAGAAACTGTCCTCTTCCTCTTCCTCGCCTTCGGCATCCTGATCGTGCTCATCCTGATCCTCCTTCTTCTGGGCTTCCAGACCTACCTATCATGGCGAATCGCCGGCGTCCTTATCGACGGCGACGAGGAGGGGGGAGGGAGAGAAAAGGACAGGGGATTTCGGCGCTGGGATCGCGTGAGGCGCGAGAGGAAGAGGGCGCTTGAAGCGCTGGAGAAGAGGGGGAGTGGGAGAGGAAGTTGGGGTTTCGGGGGTGTGAGGGATGAGGAGGCCGGGATGAGTGGGGCTAGGGGGAGTAGTGTGGTACTGGATCGGATGACGATGAAAGAGGAGGGTGAGAAAAAGCCATTTTGGAGTTTGAAGAGGTGGATGTGATGATTCACTTGAGGATGTGCCTATTTACAGGATGAGAGGTCAGGATACGCAGTTTTGCCACCGCCGTTGAGATTCTGCACGCAGCAACACACCCTTCAGTGCTCTGAACTCGTTTCGCAGATCAGAAATCTGCTTTTTCAGCGCCTTGTTGTCGGTACGCAGATGACTGATATCCTCGCACTTGCCATCTGTCCATATCTTGGACCTTCTCACAGCGACGTACCGTTGCTCACCAAGAACTTCAACGCTATGCAATCCAGCGTCGAAGCTATAGCTCTTTCTCGAACCACCAGTTGAGTTACGGGAAAGTGGGGTCATAGTATCTCCTCCTCCGTCAACCGCCTTTATGCGGCTATAGAACACGCGCGACTTGGGTCGAGAAACTAGGCGGCTCGAGAAGTCCCGCGACGACGCCGGCACGTCTGCTATTGGGACCGGAGGTATACTTCGCAACTGTTTCTTTTGGTTGTCCCTCGAGGACTTCTTCGCAACGTTGTCCTGAGATGCGAGTCGGTTCGACTCCATGCCAGGCGTTGGATTGTCCACACTGCTAGATATACCGGGCGACACAATACCTTTTCTCTTCTTTACAGGCATGGCGCGCCAATGATAACCTATCGCAGCTGCCGTAGGTTGAGACATCCCGAATGAGACAGGTTCAAGTCTCCTTATCGAGCGCGCAACTGGGACATCTCGCCCTTGCTGCTCTTCGTGTTTGAGAGGCGTAGACCTTCTGCCAGTCGACATATACCATTTGCCGTGCCTGTCTCCATCTCCGTTTAATAGTTCCGCGGCAGGAACACTTTTGACAACTTTACTCTTGTCTTTGTCTTGGCGAGTGGACGGGTAGCGAGTTGAAGGTGCCGTAAAGAAGTCTTGTTCTGATGAGAAAGATCGCCGTGATAAGGATGAGCAGCAAGTAGAATAACGAACTCGATATGCGCGATGTGACGTCGTTGCTGGAGCACATCCGATTTGATGACCATGACGAGTTTTCCATACTGGTATATCGTCTTTGCTGGCATCTACTCCTGGATCATTGCTGATGGTGGTTCGCATGGAAGGAAGTACAGGCCCTGGCTTATCAGCGGAAGAAGATACCGTTTTATCCACAAAAGCTTGTCCGCGCATGTCTTGCTCGTGTTCAGGTATATTCGATCGTGTGACAGAACATGGAAGAGACTCGTCATCGATTTCATCAACCTCTTTCATCGGGGAAATGACGACGGGATCAGGCCCCGGAGACAACGTAGAGGTCCGATGAGGGAGTAGTGAGGGTGCAGACATGTCGCCAACCCACTCCGTCGATAGAATCGGGACATTCATGACAATCTCATGTATCAGGATACCCACGACATTGAATACCAAGACTTTGCCAGCGTAAGTCCCGATTGCAATGAGTGTCTCCATAGAGCCGCTGGTCCGATCTTGACTTCTTGTTGCATCATTCTGCGGGACCATTGATTTGATTTTGTTGACAGATAGCGAGGTTGCTGGGCCGGCGACATTCTAGGTCCTGAGGGCCTGACCGCCGCCTTCAAAGTCTACCAGTCTGCACCGCCCATTATGGCCAATGCTGACCACTCTCGATCTGTAGCCCGGTATGAAAGCAGCTGCAGTCACACCACCCATGGCTGCTCTGTGCAGCTTAGGCATAGTTCCTACTCTAATAGGCTGGAGAGGGGAGTATGCCGCGTTGGACAGCGAGGGCAGGTATACTTTGTACATCGCCAAAGTGCCGTCCCTGAAGCCCACCACAAACCGTGTACATGAGGATCGTGATGTACCGTCCAAGGTCGCGAAAGCTGCGCAAGTAACTGCTGTGGTAGTCTCTGTGTGCTTGATCTTTATTGCAGCCATACCAGCCAACCTGCGGTCCTGTATCAAGGTAGTGGGCGGCAGAGACGAAGCCGATAGCAAAACCTCTTCGCTTTCTGAAATCGCCACGACATTTGGTGTGGAAGGATGCGAGTGGGACGAAAGTAATAAGTCGCCGGTCGGCAGCGAGTAGGCATGGATCGAGGTATCGAGCGAGGTGTTGAAAAATAACGTGCGCGAGTCTGGCGAGAAAAGAAGCAGGCGTGGTATATTCTATTTGATATCAGAAAGAGGTTCTGTGTGGGGGTATTTGACAGCCTTTACACTCCCACCCCTTAGCTTGTATTTCTTTACGCGGGGCCGCGCCTTATTGAATAGAACGACCACGTGGCTATCTGCAATAGCTAGCAAGTTGCTATTATCTGGGGCAGCGGAAGCACGTAGGATACCATCAGCGCTGTCGCACTGGAATACAATATTATCGTCGGTCTGTGAATGCAGGTGGATGGCGCTGGGTGTGGTGACGAGCAAGTTTTGCTGGAACGGTAGACTGTGCTCTACAGGCATGACTGGGGTGAGTAACGATGATGAGAGCAGATGAGAAAGCGGCAAGGCGACTCCAGACTCGCTGCAGGACTTCAGGGTTGAGTGACGACGGCAGGCGCGGTGTGGAACGTCTGAAGAAGGAGTGGACGGGTTGGAGATAAATCATTTACACTACCAAATAAACGTTCTCCGTTGTCGTATCCTAAACACGCCGCGCTATGCAGAGAAACCTACCCTATGTGTAGCTATAAAATAGCGAACAACTCTCAGCCAAAGAAAAGCTTTCATCAAGTCGTGGAAAAATGCATGGTATCCAACAGTCCGTGTGGACGACGCGAACAAATTGATCCGAAATAAATGCTGTCAACACAGCCTGAAGGGACATCAACGACTCGCACTCAGACAGCATGTCTAAGCAGCCTCTCCAACCTCTGCACCATCAATCTCATCCTCAACGTCCTCGTCAACTCCAAAACCACTGTCCCACTGCCTCTTTGCGACCTTTCGGCCGCTCTTGCTTTTTTTGCCAATTTTGACCTTCTCACTGATCTTGCCCACCTTGCCAGTCGCAACTCGATGCAGGCTTAAGCCTTTGGTCTTGACCTCCAGACCCTGAATCTTCATAGCGCGTACGGCAGCAACGGCATCTGCGCCACGCTTCTTCAAATCCTCGGCAAGCGCCTCGTTTTGCTCTTGCAAGACACGCTGTTGCAGGGTCATGCGATCGATAGTCTCACGAGTATCTTGCTCATACTTGGCAAATTCCTTGACAATGTCCAGACGGGCGGCTTCGACGTGAACCAACTTCTCCACGCGGTCGTCGACGAGAAGCTGCAGCTCTTCGATTTGGGCGTCTTTGTCTGTAAGAATAGTTTCATGCTCGTTGGATAGGTTGGCGTTCTGGTTTTGGAGTTCAGAGATAGTATCCTGTTGAGTCGCGATTACCGACTTGAGGGCGACCGTCTCATCCGCATGGGAGTCGGTAATGTTTAGAAGTTCCACTGCTTCCCGACCAACACGGTCAGATAACGACTCGTTCTCCCTACGATATGCCTCGTTATCCGCTTGCGCTTCAGCGAGGTCCCGCTCGAATATCTCGAGTTTGTTATCGAGGGCGGCTTTCTCCTCTTCGTGCGCCTGCTCGGCCTCAACGAGACGTTCGGCAAGACGCTGGATTTCAGCATGTTTCCGGGCATGATCATTGGTGAGATCCGTGATCTGAGCTTGCAGTGAGGTGATCTCCGACTCAGTCGAGCTCTCCAGCGCGGCCCGTTTGGCCTCGGACTCCGCAAGCTCAGTGTTCACATTGTTGATTTGGATCTCACGATCCTCCTCAAGCTGCTGGCGAGCTTCGGTCATCTTTGTGAGGTCGGCCTCAGAAACAGCAAGCGTCTCTTGTAGGGCGGCAAGCTGTTTCTCCATGTCGGCGATAACCTGTTGAGCGCCTTCACGCACCTCTTGCTCGGCAGTAAGCTGCTCGGCAAGCCCATCCTCACGCTCTTGATTCACGGCTGTGAGATCGGCGATTTCTAGCTCCTTCTCCTGCTGAACCTGGAAGAGTTTGGAACGAAGCTCGTTCGTCTGGATACCAAGCTGATGCACCTTGTCGTTAAGTTCCTCGATTCTGTCGTTGGCCTCGTCGAGAGCAGCTTCTGTGGTCTCACGTTGCTCGCGCTCAGCAACAATGTTGGCCTTAGCCGCATCCAGCTGCTCAGTAAGATCGTTGATAGTCTCGGTAAGATTTTCGATAGTGTTGGTCCGGTCATACACCTGCTCAACTTGCTCGTCACGCTCGGTCTCCGCAGTTGTACGAGCTGCTGTCTCAGACTCAAGCTTTTCGCGTAGGTCTGCCAGAACGGTGTCAATAGATCCAAAATCTGCCTCCATCTGGTCAACGCGACCTTGCAATTCCTCGATGAAATCCGTCTTCTGGGCCGCTTCATCCTCGGCAGCCTCACGACCCTCCTGCTCAACACCAAGCTGGGCCTGGAGGTCAGCAACGATATCTGCATGGTCCCCTTCCATGCGCGCAATACGCTCCTGGTATTCCGTCTCGAGTTCGGCGGTCGAGCTCGTGAGCTTGTCGATATCGGTTCGGTATACTTCCAGATCTTCGCGGAGGCGGTCGAGGTCGGTATCCTTCTCATCAACCTGCTCTACCAGGGTATCATTCTGGAGGTCCTTCTGTCTCAGCTCTACCTCTTGATCCTCCGTCAATTCTGTCAAGGTTTGAACACGCTCCTCAAGGTCGACGACCGTTCTCTGCTTCTCCTCGTTGCTCTTATCGAGTGTATAGACCTTCTTGTCAAGCTCGGTCTTGCGCTCTTCGGCCTCACCAAGCAGATCCAAGACGCCCTCATACTGGCGGCGCAAGACGATCGCAGTCTGTCGCGCGTCGTCGGCGATATCGGTCTTCTCCTTCAACTCGTACAGGACACCGCTGAAGAGCTTAGGGATCTTTTGGAGGAGTTGCTCGTTGGTAATCCCCCGAGTCTCGTTGGGGAAGTATTTCTCGACTTCGCCGCGCAGGTCAGCAAAGCCGCTGCGAAGGGCAGTGAGAATATCGGCGCTGTTGGCACCGGCCTTTAGGAACCGAAGATTTTGAATCTCAAGTGAAATAACACGAAGAGCACCATTGGACTCGGCCATCTCCTGCATCAGCTTTTGTATCTCGCGCTCGTATCGCTCGACGGCTTGATCAGAGATAGATTGGTGAACTTCAGCATCATCATCCTCGTCCAATGTGTCTACGCGCAGTTGACTGATAGACGGGAGATGCTCAAGAGTGACTTCCTGGGACAACTCCAACACGCGTGACGCGTATGGGCCATTGGGAAGGTATTCCATTTCCAGATCTTGGGAAATGTGAAGCTCGTCAGGGTCGACGAGCATAAAGTCGTCTTCGTCGTCGTCGTGGTCGAAAGGTTCAGCAGAACCATCGAGCTCCCGACTTAGGTCGCGGTCACTGCTGCCGCCGCCAATGTATTGTGCACTGTTGCGTAAGTCATCGAGCTCTTTGCGGGCGTCGTCCAGTTGCTGGGCGAGGTCGTCGTGATCAGCATCGCTCATCTGGATGTTACCCATGCGGCTGGCCTCGAGGCGGAACTCGAGGTCTTGAATCTTGTCATCGCGCTTCTTCAGCTCGCGGCGCAGCTCCAACAGCTGCTTCTTGCCTCGTTTCCGGTCGTCCTCGATCTCGTTGACCTCCTGGCTAAGGTGGCTGCGCCGAAGGCGGCGACGAGTGCGGCCATCGAGCACAGCCGTGAGAGGCGCGTACTGGAAGCGGTGACCGTTGATGTCGGCATGGTCAATACGCTCGACGTGTAGCTGGGCGGGCATGGACATGCGCTCGCGACGGCGGCTGGCGAACTTGCCGCGGGCGGCACCGATGCGGTCCAGATGTGGCGTCAGACCCGGGGCAGGCTGTGTGGAGGGTCCGGCAAGGATGTCGTCGTTATTCTCATGGTCCTGGGCGGTCACCACGGGCTCTGAGTAGCGGCGGTTGCGGCGCACAATGGGCGACGACTGGACCTCGGTGGGGATGAAATCGGCAGCAGCGTGCTGGATGCGCGTGACGGAAAGCCTGGCCTCGGCCTCAAGCTGCGAGGAGCCGTCGTCGTCGTCTTCGTCCTCCTCGACAATCGTCTGCACGCGCTTGGTGCGCTTTGACTGGGACTGCGAGGCGAGCGGCGAGGCGGCGCGCTTGCCTGTTGTGACTGTCGTCTCCTCCTCGAAGCTCTGCGAGCTCTGAGAGCTCTGCAAGCTCTTCGACGGACGACCCCGCCGGCGTCGCGGCGCGTCGCCAGGCCCTTCGTGGTGGTGCTCACTGGGGAGGCCGCTGAGGCGAGCCATGGCAGCGATGTCTGTCGTGTCGTCTTCGGTATGGTCAGTCCCAGCAGCTCCGGGCTCCCGACGCGTCAGAATATGCTTACCTATCCAAAAAGCCAAAGATGCTGCGATTGCACGGTGGCCGCCTAGCGCCCTGTGTTTGTTGGCGTGCTGGCCCAAGCGTTTGCGTAGTTGAGCTGGCTGCTGAGGTCGAGTGGAGACCGGCAAGAACGCTCGCAGGGCAGCTGGTCCAAAAGGTTTTGTATGGGATTTGTGGCAAGGAGCAAGGAGGGGCTACCTGGCCATGTCACAGCGTGGTCACTGGGCGCGGGCTGCTGGTCAAATGTGGTGGCTGGGCGTGGAGAGGTTTTCGCTACGTCAACCTGCACCAAGAACCAGGATGTGTGCGGTCGCGAGCAGGGGTCAAGACGCGTCTTCCACTCACGCGTTTTCGTGTCTGGAAACGCGACGGTCTTGTTTTGACGATTTGCAGCTTCCGTCAAGACCTCCGTCAAGGCGTCCTGCAAGCGTGCCAACGGCTTGCACCGTGGCTCTGTCTATGTTGTTGCTCGCGACGTCATGACGACGCGCACTAAGGCGCCTGGAGAATTTCTGACAGCTGAGAGCTTCAACCAATCAGAAACGCGCCGTCTCAATCCAGGCACCTGCCCAGGCCTTGCAGGGGATGTCCTGCGCCAGCGGAGATGATGTTGCTGGAGCGGCGATCACTCATTTCAGGGCGGCACAGATCTAGTTCTGTGCCAGAAAAGTTGTCTTGGTCCTACAGAACATGCGTAGGTGGCAGAGCCCTGATGCTTGTAGATGGAATGTGCAGCTGGAGACAGTCCTCCAGAGTTACGCAATATGGGAAGCGCCAGCAAAACATGGCTGTGTGCGGGTGGATTCATCACACGCAACTGCTATCTTTTTTACTGTACTGCGCCTGCCAGGGGCCCTTTCGTGGCGTTCGTGACTTTATCTGGTCACGTCGCTGCTTTTAGACATTGCTTTTTCAATGGTTCAAATTCTCATTGCAAATTCATGCCGTGTCCTCGATGCTGCGCAATCCGGATGTCGGGGGGCAGTCCATTGGAGTGTTGTACCATTGAGTGGAGCGCTCAACACCCAGGGGATCGCAGGAATGTCAGTTAGCTACTTCTTCAACAAAAAGTCGCTCTTCATCAAGAATCCCTTTGTCGCACTCGCGACCCCGTACAGCCCGCCTAACGGCCATGTGTTCCAGAAACTCTGATACGCCCACTCGCCCCATCCGACATTCCTCTTCTCAGGAACTTCACCGGCAACACCTTGTAGATCCACTTTGACCTTATCGTATACTGACGGCAAATTTTCGGCATGATACTTCCTCCTCAGGCCCATGTACTTTTCTTTGTCGTAGATGTCCCAGAATTCTTGCTCGGTGTAGTATGCATGCGCATACAGACACTTCATACCTCCAAGCTTCGTGACTTTCTGCTCAAAGTCGCGGTTCAGTCTGATAAACGCATGTGAGTCTTTGGGTCCCATGTCCCAGATGCCCACGTCGAGGAGGATTTCATCCTTGATGTTGTTACCTTGCGAGAACGACTTCTCATCTCGTGAAGCAGACTTGACAGGGCAGAGCCAGAGTGGCCAGATTCCCGTCCTCTCATCAGTCCACTCGATGAATTCCGAGGCAGAGTTGTAGGGCACAGCAAAGTCTTGAATGATGGTCTGCGCAGCGATGCCTGATCGGTGTAAAGCGTGCACCATCGTACGACTGTTCATGAAAGGATCGAGGAGATACCGAGTCAAGGCGTTGAAGGGCGTGACGAAGTACTTGAATGCGCGGAGGCCAGACCAGAAAACGCCGCGATCGTAGCGGAAGAGATAAGTCTTGACAGGAACGTACTCCCTATGGGTGGTCGGTTTGGAGAATGCTTGTGGTATGTTGGTAAGAGACTTCAAAACAGATTCTGCATGAATGTAAAACCAAGGATCTGATGCCCGGTCAAAACGTTGGATCTGGCTGGGGATGGTCTGGTTCGTAAGGCGACCGATCATGACTACGCCGTGGGTTTGGGAGTAGAGGATACCGTCCATATATGCCACGTCCGGTTGATGTTGGTAGTGTTTGAGTTGGGCTACAGCGTCATCCGTACTGTCGACTGGGATGTATTCCAGCTCAACGTGACTTCCGGCGTCGACGAGTTCCATTTCGAGTAGTGTGATAACCCCAAGACTACCACAGCTGCCGGCTGCGGAGAAAAACAGGTCTCGGTGCTCTTCAGCAGATGCCCAGACGACGTCCCCGTTTCCCAGGATGATTTCTATTCCTCTAATAGTACTGTCGAAGAGCCCATATCTGAACGAGCTGCTCTCTCCACTTGTTCCTGCAAAACTGTGAGGAAACTTCACGTCAGCTTTTCTCTCATTGCAGACTGTGTTCGCGATAGATGTATGACGTATTGCTCTATTAAGAGAAGTGGGCATGTGTCTAGTTTGACGTACCCACCGCCTACCGTGATGTTCGGCAGCTCCATAACAACCTTTGGCAATAGTCCTTGGATAAGGGTGGCATCTACAAGCTGGTCCATAGGGACGTTGGGCTCAACAAGCACCGTCCTCTCCGATTTGTTGAACTTGAGAACGTGGTTTAGAGAGCTGACGTCGATGATCTGGTCACGTTGGCGAGGCGAGTGCCGTGTTGACAATGTAGAGCCATGATAGATCCTGAAGGGTACCTTTGAAGCGCTGAACTGCTTCACTTGTGACGCAAGCGCTGCGACTGTTGCCGTATGTTCTTCCATCTTTTCACTGTGTCCTTGGCGACGGTGTTAAGGGGATGGACGAACTAGGACTGCAAGGGATGCGAAGTTCATTGACGAAAAGACGTTGACCTAACGTCGCTGATGTCTCGAATAGGCGCGCAGGGCTGAGCCTACTCCACACGCCAGACTATTGAACCTTCTTCCGTCTGACTGCGGAAGTTCGGATGCGTGCCAAAGCGTACCTTTCAGAGTACATTGCGACGACAGGAAGCTCGTACGACTCGTGCCGTATCGTACCCGACTTCTCTTGCTCCGCCTTGCCACGGCCTGAATGTCGCTAGATACAACTCTCAGCCTCGTTGAACGCGTACCGACGCGTCTCCGTGCTTCATCTGTCCTTGCCGGGAGATCCGGAGTAGAAGCCCCACTTAAATTGGTGACGAATGCCGACGAGACTTCACAGCCTCGATTCCACGCCGCCGCACGTCGAGAAGACAAACGAGTGAACTCATCACATAGTGCATGTGTGCACTTCTAGCTCAGAGAGGGTATTCAGAGGACTTCAGCGACACCTTCTCCGCGCGCACGAAACAGCAGGAAGCGACCCGCTAGCGCGGATAAGCCACTCAAACGTGGCGCCACCTGCCACTGCGAAGCCAAGAAGCGGAAAGTACCTAGGTAGAGAACTGGAGTCCAGCAACAACCAAAAAGTCTCACGTTTCCGACAGAGAGAGCAGTCAACATGGATGGTAGAGAAATACACCCCCCTGAACGTGCACTGCACGACCAGCGCGTGTCAACCCTGCAATCCCGGATAGCCCATTTTCACAGCATTTCAACACCATTCCGCATCTACCATGGCAGCACAAACAGCACACGACATGCCTCTTTTGACCCTTCCGCCATCATTGATGTCTCAGCCTTCAATAAGGTCATTTCCATCAATGCCTCGACCCAGACCGCAATCGTCGAGCCAAATGTACCAATGGACGCTCTCGTTGCAGCAACCACAGCTGAGGGATTCTTGCCTCCTGTGGTGATGGAGTTCCCTGGCATCACCGTTGGTGGAGGGTTCGTCGGGACTGCAGGCGAGAGTAGTAGCTTCAAATACGGCTTTTTCGATCGGACGGTTGTAAGAGCGGAGGTTGTGCTTGCCGATGGAACGCTTATGCACTGCTCTTCGACTGAGAATACCGAACTATTCGACGGCCTAAGGGGCAGTTTTGGAACCTTGGGCGTCTTAACTCTGGTGGAAGTCATGCTTGTGCCTTTGAAGAGTTGGGTGGAGGTTATGTATCGTCCGATCACATCAAGCGCGCAGGCGATGGAGGTGCTGCAGCAGGAGACCAGGAAATACGATAACGACTACGTAGATGGCGTACTCTTCTCAAAACGCTCTGGGGTTGTCGTGTCCGGTCGCTTGGTATCAGAGCCGTCATCGCCGCGCATACCTGTTCGCCGCTTCTCGCGGCCTTGGGACGAATGGTTTTGGATACACGCACGCAGCCTCACTTTGGCAGGGACACCGACCACTGAGCTTGTTCCCATTGAGGACTACCTTTTCCGATATGATCGTGGCGCATTCTGGATGGGTATGTACGCATACCACCACTTCTTTGTGCCTTTCTGGTATATCTTCCGCGTTCTCTTAGACTATTTCATGCGCACCAGGATCATGTACCATGCCCTACATGCTTCCGGTTATACGGACCGATACATAATCCAGGACATTGCATTCCCAGCGGCGAATGCGGAGACTTTCGTGGACTATGTGGACGACAAATTTGGCATATATCCGCTTTGGCTATGCCCGTTACGTAAGGACGGCCGGGTTTCGATGGGCCATCCAAGGAAGTTCGAGGGCTTGATCTGTAGGCAGGAACAAGCAGAAGGACAGGCGTACGAAGGCGAGTATATCAACATCGGTGTGTGGGGGCCCTACCTATCTTCAAACGCCGAGTACTTTAGTGCAAACAGAGAGATGGAAGAGAAGACTAGCGAGCTCGGAGGCCTCAAGTGGCTGTACTCAAGAGTTTTCTACACAGAAGATGAATGGTGGAAGCTGTACGACAAGGAAAAGTATGAAACATTGAGGAGAAGATTCGGGGCGACTGGATTGCCATCGATCTGGGAGAAGGTCAGAGATCGAGGCACCAAGAAGGAAACATATGGAAATGATGTAAAGGGGTTACTCAAGAGATTGGTCAGGAGCAGTGCACTGCTAAGTGGCTTCTATGGGATCTACAAGGCGGTTCGGGGTGGTGACTACATGCTGAAGGAAAAGATCAATTAAGGGCGTCCGGTGGAATCGATCGTGCGTTCGTGTCGGCTGCTGCTGTTGCAAAGCCCTGGACTATCTATTAGCGGAATAGTGCAGAGAGATGCTTAACTGGGTCCTCTCAATAGTGGTACCGTTGCAGCTGCCATTCTTTCGTATCAAGTCTGCAATTCTAAGTCTGGATGTTGCAGGTACCTACGTAGCTTGTACGAATGCGTAATCATGAAAATGGGCAAACTCCGTGCGGTGGTACAAATAAGAGTCAACCACGCGCACACAAGCGACACGCGCGATCATACGCGTGTGTGTGTCACCTCTGTGGCACGGCACGCGTGCAACAGCAAGGACATCTCACAGACTAGCTGCCGGGACCGGTGTGTAGAGTTTGGAAGGTTTGATGAATACCGTACAGGTGCAAAACGGGGTGCTGGAGATCATGTGCAATTTGCTGTTAACTTGTGCAGCAGGACCACGAATTCCAGTCCGAACCAGTGTGTAGGTATTGCGAGATGCTTAAGCAGGTAGATCGCGCTGAGCAACAACCGCAAGCAAGGTATGTATGTACGAGCATAGGTACTTCATAAACGCGATCTCGCTGCGCGATAGTACTGCGACAGCCTCGGGTTTCCAACTATCCGAGCCTATCAATAGTGGTGCTTTTTCCAGCGTGGGGTTGGCTGCCTTTGTCAAGCCACCCGAGATAATTCACTCGGCTCCCCCGCCCCTCAGTCTCAGCCCCCGTCGCTCCAGCAAATCTTCAGCAACTCCGAAGGCTCACTGTGCCCATGTGTACGGGAATCGGCTGTTGCTTTTTACGGGTCGAGAACATCTCCGCCATGGGTTGTCCCTGTCTGCTGAGTTGATGTTGTCCGCAGCTTCCGGACAATTCCAAATGGCGGCCAGCGATCACCACCATCATCATCACCCCAGGGCTCAGACCATGAAGAAGACTGGTCTATCGAAAACAATACATGAGTCTAAGTGTGCGCACTCTGTTATGCTTTGCCGAGGATCAAAGATCTGCTGGCAGCTGCGGTACCCAGTAGTAGCGCAGCGTCGACTCCGACAGGGAACTTAGGTATCCAGCCATGCAGCGAAGTTGTGCGCCCTGCAACGACAGCAACACTGGTCCACTCTTGATGCTCCTCAGAGGCAACATCACGATAATCACTCTGCAAGGTATGCTTAGGCACCAATAAACTGCACAATCAGCATGGCGCAGCATTTGTCCTCCTCGTGTGGTGGTGACGAAGCCTTGGCCGCGACACCTCCTGATCGTCCCCAAATGGGTTCACTGTACGCCAAAACACCACATCTCGCTGTTCCTGGTGCTAGTCCCGTAACTACCTGTGCCGGAGGCAATGTTAGTTTACGCTACATGCACGAATATTGGACTAGCTCCACCACCAACGGCTTCCAAAGCTATCCTGGAAGGGCGATGATGCCATCCATCCAGCTTCACCAGGCGGAACCAAGGTTTAGAAGCGTTGTGGGTGCAAGTGCAGTCATCTTGACAAACATAACTGAGCCGCACGGGTAGGTATTTGAGATAGAGGTCAATGTGAGGTCAGCAAGTAGCTCTCGACACCGCTCGGTACTTGGCCACTATTGGTTGCACAGCATCCGTTTGGACAACAACACTGCTGCGTATTGGTCCGGATGAACGAGATTACGCCCCGAGCCGCCATAATCATAATTCCAATTGTGGAATCCGAATGCCAGCCTTGAGAGCAGCGGGTGAGCGGACCATGATGGGTGCGCCTTGACCTCGCGGGCTAGTCGTCTTCGGGTCCGGCTGGGGTAAGTACGACTAGCTGCAGCTGCCTTTACTACGAACATCTCACTTTCGCATATAATGACACGCTGCTGACGCCAGCACCGCTCGACCAAACGTTGATAACGCTGTGCTGTCCACCATTACCCTGTACCTCAACTTTCCTACACCCGCTACACATAATGGCGCCTAGCCTGATAACACTTGCTGTGTCACTCTTTGCTGGCTGCGCTGCCGCAAAGCAATGCCAGCTACTGAGCATTCCAGTCGACATCTCATCTCGCCAAGGTGTTTTCAAGGAAGTGCCCGTTGAGGGCAATCTGGACGTTGGCGCATTTGCGACTCGCTTCACCCAATACCAGTTCAACTACTCCGCTGAACTATTCACCGGATTCCAGACTTTCCAAAAGAGCATCAAGATTTCCGCCCAGTATTGTACACCAGATACTGGCAGCAACGGCATTGTTCAGGTTCTGTCCCACGGGATTGGCTTTGACAAGACGTACGTACGATTGTGATAGCTACCTCGAACTTGACTCACACTACCAGTTATTGGGATATAGCTTATGACAACTACAACTACTCATATGTCAATGTGGCCACTGCGGCCGGTTACAGCACACTCGCCATCGATCGCTATGGTATCGGCAACTCCACCCACGGCGATCCCTTCAATGAGATACAGGCCAATGCCGAAGTCGAAGCCCTCAATGAAGTTACCAAGAAGCTTCGCGCCGGTTCGATTACTGAGATCAGCTGCAGCTACGAGAAGGTGGTTCACGTTGGTCATTCTTTCGGCTCGGTGCAGACTTACTGGCTCTCTGCTTTGTACCCCAACAACACTGATGGTGTTGTCCTTACTGGATTCTCGATTGCCGGTGGATTTCTCCCGTATATTGTCGCTGGCTGGAATCTCCACAGCGCGCGCTTGAACCAGCCTTTCCGCTTTGGCAATGCCTCCGCCACTACCATCAAGACGCTTGCCCAAAAGTACGGCGTTCAGGGCGACATAGTTCCTGGTCTCACTGATATTTTGAACGAGGTCGGTGTCGACGTCGACACCGATGAGGTCTGGAATTACATCGGCACCACTGAGGTGAACGACCTTATCAACGGTTACAACGAGACTGTGTTCCAGTACAATTATCCCTCCGGATACTTCGCACACTCAGATCTCACTGCGCTTCACTACGCTTTCCTACATCCGGGCCAATTCGACGTTGGTCTTGCTGTGGAGGCAGAGAAGACCAAGCAACCGGTCACAGCTGGTGAACTCCTGACCATCGGCAATGCACCTATGTCTTCCCCATTCAAGGGTCCGGCTTTTGTGATCACTGGCGAACACGACGTTCCCTTCTGCGGTGGCAACTGCTATGGCAAGGTCCCGGACATGCCTGCTCCTAACATTCCCGCCGCTGTCGCCGCTGTGTTTCCTGCTGCATCTACTTTTGAAGCTTACATCCAGCCAAAAACAGGCCATGGTCTCAATTTTAACTACAACGCGACTGCTGGCTACCAGGTCATCCAGAACTTTTTGACCCGCAATGGCCTTTCCGCATAGAGTGGGATTGTGAACTGCAAACGGGTCGAAGTAATTGTATGATGACACAATTTATATAGACGAGTAGATCAATCACTTAATACTTAATACAGTTGCATGAACCCTCTGGCGATGCAAGTTTAGGGACTTTTGCTGTTTGACGATTGCAGGCGTGACGTGATTCTAGCCCTGATGACTGATCCTCCGTCAGCTTGTGCGAGGCTCCGCGCCCCACTCTTGCCCCTCCCAAGAACCCTTACAACAGCCTTACGCAAGCATAAGCCCAACCTCTATTCCATTCCGGAGATTGCAAAATCAATTCCATCTATTTCTGCCATGCCAGTCGACGCCAAAAATTATCAAAGTCCGCATACAGAGAAGCGCGACGAGATGCGGCTGTGGCAGCGTGTTTGCTCGGGACGTGCCGCGAGCGAATGGTATTAATCATCTCTGACCAAACAAGTCGATGACATTGCTCTGCTTTCGATGCCTTGATATGCATTAGCACTGACGTGAGTATGTTCTATCCTGCGACCAGGGGCTGATGGGCTCATGCTTATTAAGAAAACTAATCTGCTTACTTGCATGAGAAGAGCCAGACTAGCATGTCGATTACCTTTGCGGGGGAGGCTCTCCCCGAAAACCTTGGACTGTGAAAATGTTTGTATACAGTAAGGGATTATTAATGTCTGCATCCGGAAAGAAGCTCTCGAATCACGCCTCGCCCAGCACGCCCAAGGATTCACACCATAGCCTTTGCGTCAAGACGCAACGGCATACGCACTAGACACTAGGATGATGGGTGTTCTAACCGACCGTTACATGGCATGTCTCCGGCACTAATCTGCCAATTGAACGTTGGAATCTCGAAACTATGTTCTCCGGGAAGTTAGTCAGGTCTTCGAAATCAATCTCGGGAGCGACGACTTTCACGGCTCCGGTTAGACCAACGGTGCAATTCCCATGCACCACCTTGACAGGCAGCGGCAGTAGGTATCGCACGGTCGTGCTTCATTGGGCGAGTAGGCTAGTTGTCGTCGCCACAAGGTCGATTGGTAGCTCGGACGCAGGTAGATGATCAAAGCCGAGGGGGAAGACGATTTTATATAAAGAGGGCTTCGTACAGCTACCATGGAGACATCACACCACCCTCACAACACCTCGATCTGAGAGCCTCTACATCATCAGCTATCAACCTATCGCTTGACAACATGAAGTTCGGAGCTAGTGTTGTATTCTTGGCTGCCAGCCTCTTCAGTGCCGTTCGTGGTGATGGTATGTTACTACAGCTATAGATACCAAGATTGTTCAGGGCTGACAAAAATTAGCCGTACCATGGGAGCGTATCGACAAGAACGATTCGGTTCGTCTCGATTGCGATCATCATCGTCCATCAAATTTCTAACATGTTCCACAGCTGTTGCTCATCCTCGATCTCCAGGTCGGTCTCTACCAGCTTGCTCGTGACTGGGACCCCACTCTGTACAAGGAAAATATCATGGCCCATGCCGAGCTTGGCAAACTATTCGATCTGCCAGTCATCATGACTACATCTGCGGATACCGGTCCAAATGGTCCTCTTCCCAAGGAGATGATTGAGATGTACCCCAACGCCCCTCTTATTCGCCGTCAGGGTGAGGTCAAGTAAGGCAGCCTCCAACCTTTGCCTTTACACACAACTGACAAACATCCCAGTGCCTGGGACAACCCTGAATTCCGCGCCGCCGTCAAAGCCAGTGGCAAGAAGCAAATCATTGTTGCAGGTATCGTCACTGATGTCTGCACCGCTTTTCTCGCTTTGTCTCTGCGCGCCGAAGGCTATTCCGTGTTTGCCAACATTGAGGGTTCCGGTACCACCACTCAGCTCATTCGCGACACCGCCAACTCTCGCATGGAGAAGGCCGGTGTCCAACTTGTCAGCCTGTTCTCGATCGTCTGCGATCTGATGCGTGACTGGCGTGCCACCCCTGGTGCTGGCGAGGTACTTCCCTTCCTAGATAAGTACTTACCCGTCTACGGTATGCTTGCTAGGGGCCATGCTGCAGCCATCGAGAACGGCACAGTCATTCCTGGTGAGGCCGGTCTGATTACTGGTCAGAATGGTACTGTTATCATTTAAACAGATTGGGTGAAGCATCACCTCATTCATGTTATGATATAGGGGGCTATACACTCTCAGCGCAATCGTTTTCATCGATGATGTCGCCAAGACTGGTGAAGGCAGATGAAATCAGAACAAAGATCTAAAATGCTTTCTGGAAGAAAATCGGGGTTGAAAAGTACATGTAGGCGATTGAGCAGTCAATAATGACAATCTTCCTTCATCTACAAGTACTGTGAGCATGCCATTGGTCCTAGTTGAATTCATCCGGATTTGTATCAGTGTTTGGCACTGCCACACAAAGGTACGCAAATCTCGGAAGCTCTTCCCGGCCCGACAGATCCTCGTCGCAGTCTATACTGCAATAGTGCGAGGAGGAGACGTGAGACGTGTGTTTCGGGTGTTGTGGTTGGCTGGCGCCTTTAGAATACGACAAGATGCTGCTAACGTATTCGCATTGAGAAAAGAAGCGTGTGTGAGGAAGCTGTTGACCGAGCTTATAAAATTACGATTATGAAATGGCAGCATTCAAGTACCTTGATCAGTGTCTCTTTGCTATCAATCGTTACCTTCAGGTATCACTACCTAGGCACACTGATGCGCAACCAACTATCTCGACGACCAACTACCTTGCTGTATACACTGATTACACGCACGGAAAGATGGCTACACCGACAGGCTGATATATCCCTATGATCCTTCTCAGACGATAGCGCACGTCTCTTCAGCTATGTTTGCCCTTGCCGGTCTGCTGCACATTATACTCATGTCCCCCTGCCGAGCCTGGAATCAATCCCAATGATTAGCCCGCTAGTATGTATCCACAGTGTCCTGTTAAAATTCATTGTACTAATCATGGCTAGCCAGGAAAGTGAGGAAGGTGGGCAAGGGTAGTGGCTTGGAGATGAACATTCGGATTGTAACCAGGTTTGAGAGAGTTCTCATGGCGTTTTCTTTTGTCACCTGGAGCATAGATAGACTGAACAATATAGAAGGAGCTTGACCGAATAAGATCCTCAATGCAATCCTAAATGCCAACCTCAGCATTGTTGGTATTGTGTTACTCCCAGTGACCAATCTAGGAGGTACTCGTCCGCTGGCATGAACAATTCCAAAATTTACACCGGGTAGTTGTTACTATTACAATGTAAGCATTTCACTGCGTTGGATGAATGGAAACAAGCGAGTATAAGCATAAAATGCGCAGTGTGCAAATTACAGCAAGTTTCTTGCTTACAGATTCGGCAACATGCGTGTCGTTATAGTCATACTCACTGTCGTTGGAGCATATCTGATCGGATCTGCTGGGAATGTGCAGCGTCGTGCGTCGATCTCAAGAGACTAGAAGCCTAAAGTGACGAAGATGACTTAATAGCTGTATTGGCAGGATGCTGGCGATCCCTGTGACGATGCTTTGTCCGCTGTAACTCAGGGAGTGACGTGGGTCAATTCTTCGCGAACATCACTGTCCATAGGCTGTTTCGATAAATTCACAGACCACTAAACTTCATCACAACTTTCCAGGATGTATTGAAATAGCCCGATTTCTGTCGTAACCGAGTTAATAATCTATTTCAGCAACATTTGTTCTACCCACAACATCAGCTTACAATTTGTTACAACCTACGCATACATCACAAAGATGCCTAACAACCTACCAGAGTTCCAAGTCGCAAATTTCCTTGCAATCAACACGAGGCCTCTCCAAGTTACCAATTTATCTCTGAAAGAAAACGTGAACATCCAGTGTCCGATATGTCACAGCCCATATGCTGACCCACCGCAAAATTATGTGCATCCAGACCTTCCCACAGGCGAAGAAGAGTATGCCGTACAGATCCAGAATTGCGGGGCATGCAAGCACATATTGGGTCGCCGGTGCTTGGAGCATCACATACGCGGCGGCAATCCGTGGAGTCACACCTGTCCCCTTTGTCGAACGGAGTGGTTTCCAGCGCCAAACAGCAGTAGGCGGGACATTCTCGTCAACATCGAGCGTATATTGACTATACTGGCGGGGCTGGATTTAGCTGATGAGCAAGCAATGCAGGAGTTGTTTCAGGCGGAAGTGGCCTTGGAAAGCATCAGGGAAGCGTTGTATGAGTCGCGGTGGATTTGAGAGTTCGCATCAATGTGTTAGTGATGACACAGTGTAGTTTTTGGCTGTGCTGTGATCATGCTGAAGGCCTGGTGGATTAACTCTTCGATCGTATCTGTATATCATCAGAGTCTCACGGTAGTGGTGGCTGTGATCTTGTTGATGACAACCGCGCACAATCTAATCCCCTTTCGGCACTAGCGTATGAAGCTGTTTCTTTCGGACAAGATGCATCCCAAAGTATGTAGTCCTCCCACCTCAGACAATCCAGGCAGTGCCGCTTTTGCTTGCGATTTTTTAGCTGGGTGTGTTTACAGCTTTAGTACCTCTTTTAGATCGAGACACCGCAGGCTCCGTTGTTGTGTGAACATCGAATCCACAATTTGCGAAAAGTACCCTGTCACAATTTTCAGATATTCCATATACATTTGCAAAAATGGCAGACTTTCAAGCAGTGACCAGCCGCTTCTTAGATTGGTTCAAGTCAATGGGCGGCGACTTCAAGGAAGACCTTCTCGAGATTCGGGATCTAAGATCTCAGGGCGCGGGCCGTGGCATCGGTAGGGCTATGCAACTAATACGAGAGCTTTTTCACTGACCGGAATAGTCGCCAGGACGGACATCTGCGAGGACTGTACATTATTCACTATTCCCCGATCTGCCATCATCAATGTCGAGACTTCGGAGCTCCCCAAGAAGCTACCTAAGGTGTTTGAGGCTGCATTTGAGGAAGAGGACGAGGACACCGAACCGCTGGATCCCTGGGAATCTCTCATTCTGATTCTTTTATACGAGTATTTGCAAGGCGACGCATCCCGCTGGAAGCCCTATCTAGATGTATTGCCGACAACATTCGATACACCGATGTTCTGGACCGACTCGGAGCTCAGAGAGCTGAAAGGTACCGTCTTGACACAGGAGAAGATCGGAAAGCAATCAAGTGACGATAAGCTTCGCACTCGTATTGTTCCTGTCATTTTGCAGAATGCAGCAACCTTTTATCCGGCTGGCCGGGATCCTGTTAGCGAGGATGATCTGCTCATCCTGGCACACCAGATGGGCAGTACCATCATGGCCTATGCGTTCGACTTGGACAACGAAGAGGACGAAGCCGAAGAGGAGGAGGACGGCTGGGTGGTCGACAAAGACGCACAAAGAATGCTAGGCATGGTGCCCATGGCTGACATCCTAAATGCAAACGCCGACTTTAACGTGAGTTCGTGTTTTCTGAGCTGAGTATGTTTACTGATAATTCGTTCAAGGCTCATGTCAACCACGGCGATAGTCTCGAAGTCACGAGTCTTCGTTCTGACATCAAAGCTGGGACTGAAATCTTGAATTACTATGGCGCTATGCCTTCATCTGAGGTGCTCAGACGCTATGGATATGTTACGCCTGAGTATAGTAGATATGATGAGGTTGAAATTCCCCGTAGCGTTGTTGCGAAAGCACTGGGTCTGGTGACAGGCTTGTCACAGTCCGACCTAAACGACATGGTAGGCGCAGCTGCAGAAGTTCATAGTGTATACCCTTACTGACAAATTCTCAGAAAGTCGAGATTGATGCGGAAGAGGATAGCGATCCTTTCATCATCGAGCGTGATTCAGGCGCGCCAAACGAAGAGGGTCGCCTTGTCGAAGAAGCACAAATACTCGAATTTCCGGAGCTCGAACAAGAGCTTAAAGATGCACTGAAGATCATTAAAGAGCACAAGCCGGAAATCATTGTTGACAAGCGAAAGCGCGACGTGATCGCAAACTCTGTGTTAACGCACATTATAACTGAAAAGCTCGCAGGGTATCCAACATCGGTTCTAGAAGATCAGGCGATATTGGAAAGACCTGGTCTGGCGAACAGACATCGTATGGCAATCGAGGTTCGGTTGGGTGAGAAAACGCTATTGGAAGAAGCTCTTGCTTTGCTGGAGGCACGAACCGAAGCTGCAAAGGAGAGTGAGGAGAGACCAGCGAAAAAGCTGAAGCGCTAGACCTATCTTAGGTGAGGACAAAGCTTAAGAATCAAGCATGGCACAACCATTACCTGCCGACCAAATTCGATCGGCTGGGAATCCTTCAGAGCTCGTTCATTCTCGAACTGCACTCCGAGGTTTGTGACGTTAACCTTTTTAAGGGAAGCTTCCGTAAGGCATGCTGCTGGTTTAGTGGGCTTCCAGACCTCTCGTAACTCTTGTTGTTTGGCGAACAAGTTTATGAGCGCCCACTCATTTGGTTTTCTGGTGGTTCGACATGATCGCATACTGCGACCATAGACACTAGGTGGCTCCTCACAGCCTACAAGTGTGCTCCTGTGACACTCTACGATCCATGTTACTAATCATCATAGATTGCATCTTCGCCGATGCTGTACAGCATGTCACAACAAAAATCTTCCGGGTTGAAGTGCGTGCTTCGCCAAACGACATGGACGTCACAGTTTTGTCAGCGATAGACGCGCTTCACCACCAAGATACCTCATGGTCAGTCTGACATTATATTCACGGCTGGTTACTGAGACCCTCAATCGCAAGCTTCCAGACTGCCTGGATGTCGTTGTTGTAGATCCAAGCAATGTCTGCGCCCCCGTCAGAGATGATTTTGTTGGCCACTCGTTCGTCAAATGATGGATCGCCAATATCTTGCAGGCTCTTTGCGCGGCGGGTTGCTTCAGAAGTGATGTGAGTATACATGCGCGCATAGTACGACAAACGGATTCGATCAAAGAGCGGTAAAGCCCTGCTGAGATCGTTGTCATGGTGTGCCAGAGATTGAGCAAGGATCCAGCCATCCTCCATAGCAAATCCGGCACCCGAACCAAAAGCACCGGACAAAGCATGTGATGAGTCGCCAACGAGGACAACCTTGTTGTTCCATGCAGTCAACGTGTCAAGCTCGGGGCCTGCGAACGCAGCGAATTCGCGCCAGCTGCCCTGAGGTACACGTGCGAGCGCCTCTTGGATCTGAGGGAGGTATTCCTGGGTAGGAATCAGTATCCACCAACTTCAATTACCAACGGACTTACTTTGAAGTGCGATTCAACGTGTGCGTTATCGACTGGTACACCCCAGCTGACCTTGCTGGCACTGTGCACTGCGGGGTCATGCCACGCTCTTGCAGCTATCTCCCACAGTCCATCGCCTACAGGTAGGAAATAAACGTGCGTGATAGGCGTATGCCACCATCCTGTAGTCCCGAATCGTGCGTCTAGGTCTTTCACCTCTTCCCAAGGCAACAATGCACGCCAGATTGTCGTGCCTGTGAACTTGATTTCATAGTCTGACCGAGCTGTGTCACGAACTACCTATGAGGTGTTAGACCAACTCCTTGTATTATTCGACGTCACATACTGAGCGAATACCATCGGCACCAACTACGAGGTCAGCAGTGGCTGCTGAGCCGTCTCTGAAGTGTAACTCGACACCTGCGGTCCCTTGATCTACAATACCTACTAGCTTTTTTGATAATTGGATAATACCAGGTTTAATATGAGATAGCAAAGCAGACTGCAGCTTGGTTCTCTGCGTTCGGATTGGGGCGCGTCCTAGACTTGTTCTCGGTTTCTCACGGCGATGAAGCTCCTCACCGGACCGACCGTTGCTGGTTCAAGAATTTAGCTAGTTTTAGCAAGTAAAAGAGATATGGCCCACAGTTTTAGAGTGGTCCAAGTTGGATGTCCACTGCTCAGCGCGTCTGCAACACCTAGCAACTCCAAGACCTTCCAAATGTTCGACCCAATGCTTATTCCGGCGCCAACGTCTCTCAGTTCGCTTGCTTGCTCGAAGATTGTGACCTCAATATTCGGAATCTTGGACAATGCGATCGGTGTTCCCAAACCACCAGGACCTCCTCCTCCGATAGCTACCTTTAACGGCGCAGGCTTACTGTAAACTGTCATCATAGATCGAGTAGCCGAGTCAAGCTTGGAGGGAGAGATGTCCATAATATCAGACTGTATGATTGCGCAGAGAATCCTCAAGCTGTTGACAAAGCATCCTGTCGTCAGTTGTCACGCAAATGATGTGCGAGGCTGGTGGGTCTGAACACTAAACCGGGAACGCGCAATTTGGTGATACTCGACATCATATCAACTCGATAACAGCCTAGAAAGCGCTTCTGTGATGCTTTTACAATCGATATTGGCATGAATTATATTGATTGACACTCTCTCCTGGTCTCAGCGACTTTCGACACAAATTCACCATATTGGGCACATAGCTCATGAGAGACTGTCACCTAGAAGGAGTATCACATCTTTACCATCGCTATGTTACCTGAAATTCGACGAGAAACAAGCGTGGAACGAAATTTGTTTTTCCTGGTAGAGCCATACACACGGTGTATAAAGGGAGCTGCTGCTTTCGGGGCTTAGAAGCCGCCTTCACTTCGTCTTTCACCTGTAAAATTAGCGAAAGTATGACTAGCCTCTCGGTTTCTCAGTTCTATGTAACTTGTAACAGCGGATCTCCACCAGGCCACTCTTCCAGAATCGTAATGAGGCAGTCAAACAACGCACGCGACACGGATTCGTCGCCTGAAGCGCGTGCCGATACCTACAGGTCGCCGCCCTCACACCAATCCGGCACTGCCTCACTGCCCTTCTCCAATACTCATGCGCAGAGTGTGAGTATCTTGTTTATCGCAGCCGTGCCAAACACTGAGCTTTCCGGTTAGTATGGCGTCTCAGATGCAACAGTCAGCCGCGAGCCACAGCTCAGCGCGAGGTCCGAAGCCCTATCAAATGCCCTACCGTCGCTCCTCCGATACGTCGACAACATCCTCATGCGTGACAAACACCGTCATGATCATCCGCCTCTCGCGAGTCAGACATGCGTAAGCTGCAATGTACAATGGGACAACGTTAGCATCTCGTCCACTTTCCTGCCGCTGTCGCCATGCAACCACTGGGTGCACTACCGGTGCCTTATCTGGCTCGCTACGCGCGATGATTCGTCGAAAGATAAGTGCCCAATGTGCGAGACACAGCTTTTCGAATGGGATGGCATCAGCGCGCTCACACTCGCTACACGAACGAGCTTGCCGATGGACAACGAACAGTTCACCACAGTACATCCTGGTACCGTTGCGTTAGTAACATCTGACAGGATGGAGTACGAGCAAGAATCCCGGTTTATCGATGACTTAATCAACCAGCGCTTTCTCAACCAGTTGACGAGGCCGAGCAGCTTATCTGACAATTCTCCGGATTTGGTGCAGTGTTTCAATGATCTGCTCGAAGATATCAGGCTGATGGGTCGGCCAAAGGCAAAGTGGCTGAAGTGGAATACGACTGATGGGTGGCTGCTATTTGGCATGCTGGTTTCTGTCAAAATGCGTAGACTTTTGGTGGATAGATATGGGAGTATCAAGGAGACAGAGGCTTGGGTTGCCTGGGAAGAAGGATGCAGGTTGCTGCAGAAAAGGCTGTTAGAAAGCGTGCACTCGGTGAGAGACCGTAGCATCTGACTAACCACCCATTGGAGAGATACTGCGACACCGATACCTGCAATGCATTGACGTTGAGTTCCTTGAAATATGTAGAATCGATGTCTGTATCGCTCGTGGAGTCACGAAATTATCTGTAAGGCCCATGAGACCCAAACATGTCACTGCAAGCGCAAAATTTCGACAAGTCGTTTAAGATTCATGCCGCGCCTGACATCTGATGAAATAGGAAAATGTTTTTGTTGTGCTTCAGAGTCAAAGGTAATATGTGACTCTCTGTAAACATTACAGAGGAAAAACTCAACTGTAGATATGCCACATGCTGCGATGATAATTGAATAAGAAATTGCACAGATGTGACTGCTCGACGCGGAGAGAAGCTCGTCGTTGGGGGTGATGAAAAGACAGATGATGAAACTAACAATCTCGAAAACAAACAACGCCGAACACCAACGCTATAGGTCTATGGTCAAGGCGTCGAGTTTCAATTCCACCCAATGATGCCCTCTGCTACTGTTAAAGGCCCTTTCGTCGATCCTGTCATGACTGAAACCCGACGCCCAATGATGCCTGCATCGCCAACACCAAGATTCAGTCTTTGTGGCAGGTCCAGTGCCGCAGTACCACCCGATTCTAGCGAGAACGAATAAAATGGCGGTGTCTGAATCGGTGACGCGGAACCTGAGAGATCGCCATCTCGGCTGGAAGAAATGTCAACAATCGCCATCGCGTGACATGCGTCACTTACTGTATGACAATCCAGTGTCTTTCTTTTGCGCTATTGGTCCAGCCCTGCAGCTCAACGCTTGTGCCTGGCGCGGAAAATTGATTGTGGAAAAAGAGCATCATCTGGTCGGTGGTCGCTCGGCGTAGGTGCTGTGTGGGTCGGAGAACAGCGATAGAGCCTCCCTGGCTGACGCGACTTGAATGGCCGTTGCACATGGTCGCTAGAAGTAGAATGCTCGGTGATCACAGTGTGGATGAGAAGACCAGAGTCGATAAGCTTTGGGAGAAGAGGTGAGGCGCAGAAGGGAATGTGGATTGACAGTTGGCGAATCACTACGGAGGCGCTGTTCGTGTTCTTGAGAGACTGGAAGAGATCACGGACCTCTGTTGCACGTTTCAAGGCTGAGTGTGAATGCGTGCCTTTGAGCAAGTTTCAAGAGAGTACCTAATTGGCCAGTTTGTCCACGCTAGAGCCACCTCGGTACTAGGGTTGTTACGATGTGATGTAAGCCGTGTACTCAGTGATCGAGATTCTGCCACTTGAGTGTACACGAGACTTCTAGATTGAGGCCTTGAGAACCTTGAAAGCATCTGCACGCGAGCCAAGGAATCGGTCTTCAGCAGTCTTCCAGTTGATAACACTCCAGATGTTCTGCACATACGCAACTTTGCCGTTCAGGTACTGTTTTCGGTCAGTTCCAATCGATTGTTTGGCAGGTTTGAGACTTACTTGAAGGTAGTACGCATGTTCCCACATGTCAACACCAAATATTGGGACCTCGCCTTTGCCAACAACCGGGTCTTGGTCCTTGGTTAAGACAATGGCGAGCCTCTGCTCCCTGCCAGTCTCGACCTTGACGAGCCAGCCCCAACCACTGCCCTGAATGGTAAGCAACGCAGCACTGAAAGCCTCCTTAAACTTTTCCTCGTCACCCCAGACAGCCTTGATCTGCTTCACAAGCTCTGGTGCAGCAGAACTCCTTGCCTCAGGCGAGCTTGCGGGGGCAAGGTTCTGCCAGAACAGCGAGTGATTGATATGTCCACCAGCGTTGAATTTGATACCTTGCTGAAGAGACACCTGAGATGTGATGTCGGAAGTGTGTACCGCTTCAGCTTGTGTTCTGAGAGCAGCATTTAAATTGGTGATGTACGTTTGGTGGTGCTTGCCATGGTGCAGCTCCATGATCTGCGCGGAGATATGGGGTTCCAATGCCTGTGGGCGATCAGTCTGGACGTTTGGAGCGTTCAGTGTAGCTCCAGTACTTACATCGTATGCGTACGGGAGAGGAGGTAGTGTATACTGTGGTGCAGACATCTCTCCGAACTCGAATGGCTGCTGTTCTGAGGCAAGAATGTAAGTTGCGGAAAACAGAGAGGCCAGCAAGACCGAAAGACCCAATGTGCCCCGCATCTTTGCTACGTATCTGACGTGCTTGACGGACGGTCAGATGTGGACTCCAACAAGGTGCTCGAGGTGGTGGCGTCCGAATGCGGTATGGTGTGGGGAAACTGCCTCAATCCCGCGCGATCGTACGCAGATGCGCAATTGAGCTGCAAACACAGTCAAAACCCTACAGATGAGCAACAGCGAGTTGGCAGAAATGGGGAGGAGTTCTTACACCGTGACTACCTATTCGACACAGTAAGCGTTTGCGCTCACAGCCGCTCAGCTGACAAATCGTCAATCTGGCAAGGCTTCCAGACCAGGCAAGCTGGCTAAAGGAACCTTGAAAAGCTACCAAATTAAACGCCTATGTAGAACGAGAGGGTGACTAGTAATACTGGACAGTAATATGGTTGCAACGATGAACTCCCGAGCTATGATCGAGATGAAGGAGTATGTAGGTACGGAGTAGGTATTACCTTCGAAAAGAGCTGTGCGCGTCTTGTGCGTCACACAAGCGGCAAAGTACCTATGTACCCAGATGACGAATTAGGTACGTGCCCCGTTCGACGGGACCACAACATTACAGCGTCAACGCTTACGATCATTGTGCCGAGATTTCATCATTTTCGCATCGAATACGGCTAGGATAAGTGCTCGACTCTTTGAAGGACAGAGTGAAGATGTAAACAAGTTATCCTCAACTCACGAGGGCTAAGCACGAATGAAAGGATGCCAGCTAACTCGATGATTCTGTTATGTCTCTGTTATTACGATTTATTGGTTTTCTATTCCAGGCGACCTTCTACCTGGAGCTCCTCGCAGTCTGCCTCTTAACTCTCGTCTCCACAGCCTGCCTCACTGGTCGCCTCAATACAACCGGCCCCGTTACTGCAGGTCTTCTGATCGCACCTCTTGGAACAGTGACAGCAGAGTTCTCCTGCACAATTGCCTTATTCGTCTGTCCCTTGATCCGTATAGCGACATCCTCCCACACGCCTGGTACACCAGTCTTCGCAGTGAACATCTTCCCTTCCTTGACAAAGAATTTATATCGTGGTTCTGCAATCACCTCCAGCATGCGTTTCCAGATGCCCTTCTCGCGCTGTCTCGTTGCCCACTCATTTGTTTTAGGGACCTCGATGTTGGCCAGGCGAAACTTCATGGGTGGCAAGGCGTGCAACTCGTGCAAGAAAGCCGTTGTATTCTTGCGGAAGGGAAATATGCGGAGTGTTACGAACTCGAGCTTGGTGTTTGCTGTAGTGCTCGCGTTGGCTGGGTTATTTAGGCTACGAGCAAAGTTCATCAGATTGTGGCGCGAGCGGCGGGCGTGCTCGGGTATCTGGAGGAAGACTTGGTGCACAAAGGGTGCGGTCACGTAAGCCATGGTCAGTGTAGGTATTGTGCCGAGGACGCCGACTGAAACGCGTCAGTTCCTGGTAGAATGAAGATGACGGAGCGCAGATGATTACTCGAGCTTTCGGCCTGAGTGTATGGCTGTGAAAGCGACGACTTTATGGAACAATACAGATATCGTTCGTATCGAGCGCCCAAATGAGGGTAAAACCCAAGTAGAAAACCGACGATTGTTCAACGTGATAGAAATCAAAAGCGCGTGGGGTGGTATTAAGAAATGTGCGATGGGATCTAACTTACCCAGGATAGCCTGAGCTTTCCTCAAATTAGGATCAGGCTGGTTTTCATTGTTCCATAATGGTGGAACAGCGAAGACGAGTGTTGTTCCAAACTGCAGCAGGGCCATGGCTTTCCAGAAGGATACCCAGGTAGTGCGTGTATCGCCAGCATCGTAGATTAACAGCCTCGACTTGTACACTACACGGTATCAGAACTAAAAAAGGCAATCCATTTACCTGTTGGATGTACTCACTGCGCGGCTTCTCAACATTCTTCGCTGCTGCGCGTAACGCAGGTGATGTGGAAAATTTCCGTTGGCAAGTCCTGCAAATGAATTGCGCTATCTTCGGCTTTGGTAATTGTTGTGCATTGCGCGCCCATAGCGATGGGCCTCTGAAAGCAGCCGACAACGTGAAGATCCGCGTTTGCATTTCAATTGGTGTTTGATGGACACTGGAGTGAGCAACGCGTTAAAGGATATTGCTCGGCTATACTTGCTCCGGAGCACGCTGTCACATGATGACTTTGGACCCTGGAATTGGTCCGAGATGTGACCACGATTCAGCTCAACTCAATGCATATATTCCGGATCAACATGCTCATTGCTCGAGTCGACACTGTTGTACGGTATTCATCGGGCGTGCAGGGTTTGATGTGAGGCGACTGCCACAATGTTGTTTGCTTTTGCGCTGCTGTCGTTCGTTCTGTTCCTTTCTGTTGGTCGTGCCTACCATGACCTGAGCGACGACACTCTGATGAGGCTTCCCGGCCCAGGCAATGACTTTGATATCAAGACTGGAGCGCTTTTAGCGCCAATTTTACGAACCCGAGTGTCAGGAACCGAAGGCAATGCGGTTGTGCGACAACACTTTATCGACTTCTTCCACACGAACTTGCCGGAATGGCGCATCGAGCTGCATAACTCGACCTCGGCCACGCCCTTGAGCAAAGGAGAACAGGTCCCCTTCGTCAATCTCATTGCGACACGCGACCCGCCTGGCGCTAGCGAAGGCGATGTCGCGCGCCTAGCATTGGTTGCGCACTACGACAGCAAGCTCACGCCGAAGGGCTTCATCGGTGCAACGGATAGCGCAGCGCCTTGTGCGATGCTCCTGCATGCTGCGCGTACTCTCGATGCAGCGCTGACGAGGAAGTGGGCAACCGGGACAGGCGACTCACTGGACGTGGAGCACAAGGGTGTGCAGATACTGCTCTTGGACGGCGAGGAGGCTTTCCACAGCTGGACCGACACAGACAGTCTGTACGGTGCACGGTCAGATTGCTCCGTCACTATGCGCTAAATGTACGATTGCTAAAGTTCGTCTAGTGCTCTGGCCGAAGATTGGGAAGCGTCCTTCCACACTGCCGCTTCGACGTACCGCACACCCCTCGACTCGATGGAGCTCTTTGTTCTGCTCGACCTTCTGGGCTCGGCTGGCCCCCGCGTGCCATCATACTTTAAGACTACGCATTGGGCATATAAGCACATGGCAAGTGTCGAGGATCGCCTGCGCAAGCTGAAGCTGTTGCGGTCTTCGCCCAACCACCCTGATCGCATGGCGAAACGGCAGAACAAGAAGCCGCGTGCCGAGCCGCGCTTCTTGTACGAGAAGAACAAAGCCGAGAACTCCTTCTTGGGAGGTTTTGTGCTGGATGACCATGTTCCTTTTATGGACCGTGGGGTCGAGATCCTCCATGTTATCCCGTCTCCATTCCCAACTGTGTGGCACGAGATTACGGACGATGCGGAGCACTTGGACATGGACACAGTCGAGGACTGGGCAACGATAGTTACTGCGTTCGCTGCAGAATGGATGGAGCTGGAAGGCTTTTTCGATCGGACAATAAAGCCACGTCGGGACTCGGTAGTGGAGAAGTCGGCAGTGGACAAGTCAGAATTGTAAGTAGCTTCTAACACTGAACTGCTTTCCACTTAACGCTACCTAGCGGGAAATCTTAACATGTGACCGATATGACACTCGTCCAACCCTTGCAAATGACGAAGTTGCGTTTGTGAATACAAGGTTTAATTTCTCTTTCAAGAGACAAACTGTGTCAACAAAGAAGTTCAAGTCAACGTTCGCTAATGAGGCAATGCCCTTTGTGGGATGTCGAGTACGATGAATGATTAGGCTAAAACAAAGGGTTCCAAATCTGACCTTTCATCTTTGGCAGCACCCTCAAAGATCGTCACAGCCTTAGCAGCCGTGGAACTGCAATTGAAGATTTCTCACTGACCACTATTCAACACAGTCTGGGCTCACTAAAACATATACCGAATTCCTGGAAAGATATTGAGCATTACGATCGACACGAGATGGCACCGCAACATCGACGAGGCGGCAAACATACCGTCAAAGATAAAGATCTTACCCAGACCAAATACGATGACTACAGCCGTGAACAGTTACTTGCAGCGGTGAAAGAAGCCGGCTGCTACGTCAAAGATGACAAGAAAAGTGTCATGGCGAGAAAGATGGCTGATCATGATCGAGACCTACATCGTGAAGAAAACAGGGTTCTACGTGAGCGGAAAGAGAGAGAAGAGAGGCAGCAGCGAGAGATCGAGGACACAACAAAAGTGAGACAGATTCGCCTTAAAGCAAGGGCACAGCGGAATGAGGACAGAATCAGACGACGGGAACACGGAGAAGATGTCAGCTCCGACTCTGATGATACGGAAGACCTCAACGAGCGCACCCGAAGTGATACCCACAAACTTACAGTGACAGGTGGTGAGGTGCTTAGCGACGAGTCATGGGAAGACACATCCTCGGAGACGAGTGTTCGTTCTCAGAACTCCCCCATTGCACCTAACTGCAGATTGCAACTGTTTGAATGGCCCTACACAACCATGCCATCCTATGATCCACCAGAGAACACCCGTTCTGAATGGTTTCCTACTCCGCTCGCCTACACGCCACTCAAACTTGTCACCTTGCGTACTCGAGAGAAGGTGACGCTGCCAGGCTTGAAGTACCCTGCAGGCATTGAACCAGACTTCGTACCTGTCCTGGATCCCCTTACTCGGACTGCTGTACGCCATAGACATACAATTGGCGTTCTCGATCGTGCAACCATCGAGCGTGCAACTTCTTGGGCACAGCGTACAATCGTGGCTGGCTGGAATGGTTGTATGTACTTCTCTCTCCCTCAGACCGGTACAAAGAATGTCCGACTAGACACCGTATATTACAAGCGTAATATTGCGAGTTCCAAGCTGCTACAACCGACGTCAGGGGTCACAGACATCAAGGCCGACCGCAAGCGAAGATGTGCGCTACGTCTTGCCAACAAGCGAAGGGTGGTGGCCGAAGTTTATGAGGCGAGCGCATGGCAACCACTGGCTGTGGGCTATATGCCAGCCTACCTAGACTGGGAGCAAGACATGGAATACACATCAGCCCTGAATATCGAGCGAAAGCTTGAGAATTTGTATTACATCTGCTTCCCTGGCTGCGATCTGCCCCATTACTACTATTGGGCAAGCAAAGGCCACTGGGACGATCCGACAAACCTAGATCCATCATGGAGTTCAGAATCATCTAACCAGAAGCACGATGTTGTCTCAGCAGTGTATGCACCTGCCAGGTCCCGGGTAAAACCATTCACCTTGCCGCCAGTGTACTCCAACGAATCTTCTGAAGCGGAGGACTTTGAGCCCACAATTTTATCTCTTGAGAATGAACTCGCCACGCATGGGTTGTCTATAACTCTTGCTAGAAGTAGATCGTTTTCTATTCTTATCGGCAAGGAAGACGCTTGGAACGTCTTCGCATGCAGGCTGCCCGCACTGTATCCGAGCGGTAAACTGCCCCAGGCGCCACCGATTGACGCCCGGAAAGAGATATGCGTTGCAGAGAAGATCGTTGAGCTTCTCTCTGGGTGCGAGGTTGTGCCGTTCAGCGGGCATGAGAGCTGGACACGCGACGACGATTCATTTTGGGAAGGTGAAAAAGCCATTTCAGTTGCTGAGAGCAGCTCAATGTCTCATCGTCAATCCCGTCCGTCTACGTTCACCGAAAATGAGAACCAATTCGTTGATACTGCGCAAGCTCTCCACCGCCGTGATAGCAGAGATACCCCACCGCGACCTAAAGACATTCACGTATGGGCCTGGCTCGAAACCATCAGTACCACCCTTGCCCCGCGCGTTGCTCTGATCCAAACCCGACACTCCTCCCCTCCCCTCTCGCCCATATCGTCCTCGGAGTCGACCCACACACCCACTTCTTACACATGCCCAATAGGCAATGTCTCCTGGAGAAACCTTTCCTCTACCCTGAGAGCATCGCATATGCTCTCGAACTCATCCCTATCTACCTTCTGCACAACCACAACAGCATCGAAGATCGATACCCTTAGGGTTGGCGTGAAGCGCAGACACAGTCTTCTTAGTGTGCACACGCTCCTGAGTTACAACAGTAACTCAGGAAAGGAAAGGAAGGTACTACGGGCGGAATCTGCTGCACAGCTGGTCGATGAATGGGAGCGTTTGGGCAGAGCGGAGAATCTCTTTTCGATGGAGGTGGGGAGGCGGGCAAGAGAGATAGAAAGGAGAGGAAGCATAGACCAGAGAGGTTGTAGAACCGAAAGAAGTGTCGAGCAATGTAGTGATGATGAGCGGTAAGAAAGTGAGGGACAGAGGAGTTGCTGTTTAGTGAGACATTGGTTTTTGATGCTGAAGTAGTTCACTGCTCACATCTTTGTAGCCTGGATTGGTACAGTCCAGAGAGGATAGAGCGAATCCCCTGATGGCTTGATATGTTTCCTGAAAAGACCATCCAGCTAAATCGTACTACTGATTGCAGTATGACTTCTAATCTTTACGCCAGCTGTATTATCTGATGTCATGCGGGGTTGCGATCACAAATGCCTGTGAGTCCTACTCGAGTGCTCTAGACTCATGCGAAACTCTCATAGACATCAAAAGTCCACTGCTTCAAGCCGCCTCCATTTCTCAGTTTACTACTAACACACTGTAGCGCCTCGCTACGGCAAAGACTATACATTCTTGTTGCAAAGTAGATAAGGCCACTGACAAGGCGGAAGCTTGCAGAAGAGCGCTGTGGAACTCTATGCCTTGAACAAGATCCATCCTTGAGACGAGTGATGCTTCGGCGGGAAGACTGACATGTTACTGCCATCGCGAGCGGTGCAATCTGTGTACATCATGTATCAGATTGATGAGACATCCCAGACGGCCGAGACCGGGCTTTGTAGATTCCCGTTAATCTGGTTGGCACCTGCAGCCACGTGTGGAATGTCGATCATACATACTTGAGGTGACTCTTAAGGCACACTTGTATGGTCGATGATGCAGCAAGGCTGTGACGTCTGGTTCGGTCTTCCAGCAGCTCTGCTAACAGCTGTGGAGACAGTCGTGTAGGCACGGCTGCTCATCTACACATCCCTACAGTAGCCTGCTAATCAGCACGGCGGACGCGGATCGAAGGCCCACTTCGTAGATGCTGCACCTGGCACGGCACCGTGTCCTCGATCGTGGTACGCTAGTGTCGGGTGGAGAGTGATGTGTGGCGCTTCCAAATCACTGCAGAAATGGTGGACTGGACTGGGCCCGGACTGTGATGTGGTAGTTTCCAGGACGTGGATGTTGGCGGCTCAAAACGCGTCGAAGAACAGTTGCTTCATAGTTCGTTGTGCTCGTAAGTATCGACTCCTTGTATTCCTACCGAATCTCTGAATCAATTCACGTCCATGCTGCTCGGCTACTGAGACGTTGCGGGTGCGTTCCTTCTTCTACACGGTACACTCCCTTGCAGCATTGTGTACTTCGTGGCTGGCGTGGCTGGGCTCCGTGCCAGAAACGCGTCCCCACCGCGCAATTTTGCACTCCAAGATGGGGCCATGAACACCAAGGCCCATCCACAAGCTAGCGCACGACCATACCGGTGTCCACATCCACGTTGGCCAACGCACATGTACCGTCGCGTTCAAAACTGAGCCAGCAAGTACCAGGCGGTGGAGCCGGCAGAGAGATTGGGATGCGGGATGCAGGATCGCGGCGGTCCTCCGCAGGATCACGGCATCGAACCTCCGGTGCTCCCGAGGTCCATCCCATGCCCACAAGACTGTATTGTACATGTGTGATTATTGCATAAGGTAAGTTGTCTTCTTGGCTTGCTACCGCGCTTCTCCACCCGCGCACCGAGTGCAGAATGCCGCGATGCCCACTCTGCGGAACGGGCTGCCATCTCACCCCTGATTCGCACACGTGCAGGCTCACGAAACGGCTATCTAGGCTCTAGAATCCAGACAGGGCATCGTGGAACACGGCGTGGAGCCCGCACGTGGAGGTCGCGTGGGACCGTATACCAGCACTTGTGAAGAAATGTGTTTCGTGTCGATACTGCGTGTGTTTCTCGCAACCTTCGCAACGCAACGCAACGAAGCCTGAGCCTTGGGGTGGTAGATGCGTATGTTGATCGTGATACTGTGCCTTTCACAATCTGTGCTTGGCTTTTGCTTGCTTAGCAGAGCCAGGGTGTCCCGTACAGTGAGGTCGAATGATTGTTTCCGGCAGATCTTGCAATTGCCGTTCGTTGCCTGTTTGACCCGCGTCAGCACGCCTGATATTGTGGGCGAAGACGGGCCACCCGCTGTCGGTCAGGCCACGTTAGGTAGGTGAGTTGATCAACACAATCTGCTGCTTTAGCGCACGTCTGCATCGGGACAATTGTGCTGTCAGCGTGCTTGATATATACCAGGTTCTTGGTTATGACCAAGGACGATTTGCTTGGCCAGGGTCGAAGATTCGAAGAGGAACCAGGATCAGCGCGTGCGACCCCGGAAGGTGGAGGGTACCTAGGTACAAAGGGGGAGCTTGGGAGTGTGAACACGCTCGCTCACGTGCAGAGGAAACGATCAATTGAAGGTACGAAATGTTATAACATTAGAAATGGGGTATAAAATTAGGTCATAATCGCGGAACGTTGCTATACTTATTAGATAAACCCTCCTTGTCCTCGGGATGCCATCGACGCCCTCTCCTCGTCGACCCAGAACGTTTTTGATACCATGATGTGCATCTGGTCTTCACTGCTGTTTCGTGAGCTCTTAACCCTGAGGCTCCTTTCGCTCTCGTTATCCGACCGCACTTGGCTCTTCGTCATGCTTGGTTGCGGCCCGTTGCCATTGAACCAGTTTGGCGATCTGACAAATGACGCGTGCTTGACCATAGATTCGTCTGATATTCGTGTTTCCTCGCCGGTCGTTCCCCTGTACATGTCGAGGTCATTTCTGCTCCCTTTACGACGGCTGTTGAGCATCTGGCTAGCGGGGGGAGTCTGCAGTCCGTAATTCGAAGGTCGAGGTTGTGTTGGGCGCGTTGAGATTCCCATTTGGTGCATTACCAGGGCGAAGAGGGGACGGAGAGTCGCAAGACTACCAGCAGTAATGGCGAGACCTTGTTCAACGGTGGACCAGATAGCAACGTCGAGTGTATCCCCTGAAGTGTATTAGCACAAATACCAGCTGGTACCTACGTACTTTCATCAGCGACTTACAGAGGAAATCAGCAGAGTTGAGCTTAGGAAGGAAAGGCAGACGTGCAATGACGGCTGCGCTGGCAACGCAGCCCATGGTAAGGAGTGGTATTAAAGCAATCTTTGTACGCCTTTTCAGTTGCAGATTCCAGACAAGGAAAGCCGGGAGTAAAGCGAAGGTGAAATCCGCAATGATGCTGAAGACGCTGTAGACAAAACCGAGAGCAATGATGATGGTGTTGTTGATACAAGTCCCGTCTTCAATACTCTTCGCCCAGAAGTAGTTGACGGGGTTACATTGGAAGAGGGTGACGAAAAAGAAGGCCGTGCAGGCAAAGGTCGACACGAACATAGCAGAATAGATGATCCAGGTATGAATGCGCTTGACGGAGATGCGTAGCAAGAAGCAGCCGATGGAGATTTTGGACAAGATCATAGAACAACAGTAGAAGAGGTAGCAGTAGAACCAGCACTTTCGCGCCTTCTCGATCTGCCAGTCTTCGAGATCAGTGTGATGGCGGCCAGTCCCGTAGTGTGCACCTATTGTCGAGGAAGCACCGTATCCAATGAAGAAGATCTGCAATTGGTCAGTGACTATACGGGCACTGTCTGCCCATGATTACCCACTGTTGAAGCAACCATGACCCAGTCATCGACGCCAAACGCTTTAACCATCTTCACTCGAACGATACATCGCAACGCGTTTGCAATGATGGCGGTAGCCAGAAAAGCAATGTTGACTCCGATTAGTTCAGGCCCACGATTAGCGATTGCCATGATGGTGATGTCCAGTGGAGGTTTCTTGTGACATGGACCTTGAAGAAGCTGGAAACCTCAGAGCCCAGGCGTGCTCACCAAAGGGATATGGTCAATTCTATAGTGCACCGAACCTGGACCTCGACCGGGGCTGATGGGGCTCGCCACGTGAAGTGGGTCTGTCAATGGTTCCTGAACGCGCAAAGACCCGGCCGTTTCAGGGAGTGGGATCTACCCAGAAAAGGGTCTCTTCCGCCCATCGTTACCGAGGGATTTGAGAAGCACTCTTGGTGACATGTGTATTACCGGGATGATATACGCTATGACACTGTGGTACTGCACGAAGCGAGGATGTTCCGTGTCTGACATTCATGGCTCATTGGCCACCGACAGCTCCTGACGGAGCGGACAGCGACGACGCTGGTTGGCTGAATTAGGTACTTCCAGCAGGTACTCTAGCTGCAGGCCGATTCACAGTAGCTTGAATCTGACCCCCGGTAGGAGGGACGGTCAAGCCATCCCAAAGTAGAAGCACGCTACCTGCAAGGCACGGAAGCAGTGGCCGCGGAGACACATGCTAACCTGATGCAATGGCGGCTAAAGTGTGGAACAGTTACACTAGCTCACCCATGCTTCTTCGCTTGAAATCCTTGGAAGAGATGCGATGCAAGCGAGAGAATGTCACCTCTCAGGCTCTCATACATACCGGTATCTGCTGGGTCTGAGGTCATTTCTCCAGCCGTTTAGTGTCAGGTTCGGCTTTGAGCCTCGATCCCTGGAGCGATCATCTTCCATCTTGCATACTGCTCGGTTTTTGAGAGGTATTCGCATTCAGCGCGCCTTGACCGTCAGGGCAGCGACAAAACATTGTCATTGATGGAGAGCGCGCATAACACGCTGAACCACAACATCTATACCTTCAACTCGATTACCGCAGCCAAACTGCATTGAGTACACGAATTTTGATCGGGCCAACGTGCCCAGCCTGATCGCGAGTTCAGAAGGCCTGCGATTTGTGAAGCACTGGCATTTCCCCACCTCATGAGGCACTGGTCCTACTACTATAACATGGCTTTTCTTAAGGCTGCCCAAGTGCGTGGGCCGCTACACCTGGGCCCTACAAAGTTTGTGTAAGCTAGGCTATGTATTGTGGCTCATGTTTCACCCTACGGCAGTTGTTTTAGAGCTGATAGGTACTTGCACGACGTCATAGCCTTGCAGACCGATCCGCGGAGTGCCATGCTCGGTCTATCAGAGTGCGAAGCTGAATCTCGAAGCTCCTCCAAATAATAGTCACGATCAAAAGGATGGGGCGCTGTCCTGACTCGGCTAAGCGCTCGTGAAGCCTTGCAGTATGAACGACGATGGACTTGATCATCATGGCGGAGCAAAACGCGATCAGTGGTCTGCGCGAGATCTCGTACCGTGAAGCCAGTTCCTGTCTAGATCGATTCGCACCCAAGATCGACCGGCCACTCGTGCTTGGTGGTTGACAACGGTACACCTAGGCACTTCAAACGCGTCCTGCACCCTGCTTCTCGCCATCGTGCCTCGGTGCCACAGACGTGCATATGCGCTCATATCTCGATACTTACATGGTTCTAGTACTTGGCTCACGCAGCAGGGTTGATGTTGCATGCAGAGCGATCCTGCGGTTGATGCCGTCCCGCCTACTAACAAAATGCTAGAATTCGGAGCTCCCTCCGCCCCTGGAGGACGAGTCCATGATGCAGACACACTCTTCGTAAACTTTAGCGTCTTGCAGCTGAACACTTATTAGCTTTGTTCTCATCAACAGAATGCACCTACAGACCCATGCAAGGATGAGCGCATCTAATGTTGTAGGACTTGAATGCATCACGACTGATTACTGCTATGGTGATGACTTCCCAAGCAAGCTCGATTTACCCCTCACTTTGAACGCCAGTTGCTCGGCACTGTGGCGGTCGCGAACGATGCTATGCACGATGATATGTTTCCGACCGTTGTGTGTTTCAGTATACGAGGTAAGGTCAAGCCACATTGAGTACCTACAGTTTCCCATCACACATTCGAGTATTATTAGCCATACATATTGGACACTGTTCTAATGATGCAGGTTTCCTGCTTGGCAACAAAGACTTGAGGCCGCGGTGTTTGGACGCTTCCACGCAATCCGCCTCAAGCCCCAGAGCGATACACACAGTCAATACCTAGGATGAGTTTCATAAGATCTGGCATATCTAGTGATTACTCATACCTGTGTATACAGTACAATCGAGAGGGAGGGTATGGCTGCTTTTGCTTCCAACTTCACACTTTATAACACGCAGAACATTCCCTGTCAACTAAGAATCCTCGATTCGGGGTTTCGCGTCCCGTCCGTCAAGCGATTACTCCGTCGGGGTAATCGCTTGTAGAACAGTACTCAACACGAAGGTCCCCCTCTCGAGCGTGACATCGGCAAGATAGGAGGTATCTATTGCTTGAGGAGCCCATTAATAATTGAAAGGATTAGATATCGAAAAAGGCTCATGCGCACCTGGTCTCCGCAAGCTGCCGAATCCTTGTGCGTATCACATGCAGCCCTCTAGCCTGCCATTTGTATCTCCCTGCTGTCCAAACCCTCTGCTATACACACCCCGACTGTCAATCACATTCCACCTGCCAATCGCATCCCAGTTACCATTCGTATCCCACCTATTGTTCACGTTTTTACAGGCTGTCTTCACACCGTGCTGCACGAGACGAGCCTCGGCTCCATCACGCCGACCGTTGTCAGTATCCAGCACCAACTGCCGAGAGGCGATCTGACATGGACATGCGTTGCATCTTCGGGACCTGACTTTCATAGACCGGCTGATCATCGTTCGTTGCCTTGCGAGCAGCGAAGGCAGGGCTGACGATCATGTGCGTGAGTGTTTCTCCGGTTCTACCACCACCCCTGATCATAGCCGTTACTCCGCACAGAGGGTGCCGCGGGGCTCCCGCTGCCTTGCGTGCTGGCGCAGCCACCGTTGAAAGACAGAGAACGACAGCCGTGTTCTCCCACCGCCGGGCAGCAGTGGACATGGTCCCCGCATCAGCGCGCCATGTACAGATGCACAGGTTCGGCAAGAAATGGCAAAGGCAGCGATCGACGGGATTCGACAAAAGTCATGGTAGGGAATGGGTATCATTATTTACGTTTTAGGTGTGCGAGATTGCGCCTATACTGCGTGTAGACGCTAATACTCTGCAATACGCTCTCCAAGTCTGCAGTACGCTGCCAGGGTCTATCGAGCGTGCAGCGTGCCATCTCAATCCAGACCTGTGAACTTTAGGATGCCGTGGCCCTTCTGCTGTTTGCCCTTGTTGCGCTTGCGCTTCTTGCGCCTGCTCTGCTGCTCCTCGTCGCTGCTGGAGTCGGCGTCGTCGCTGCCGGCATCAGAGTCGGTCTCGTGGTCTCGCTTTGCGGCAGCCTCGGCGAGAGGCTCGTCTTCGTCGTCGTCATCTTCCTGCTCGTCTGCAAGGCCCATGGCACCCTTCTCACCCCAGACCTTAACAGTGCGCCCTCCGCCGCTGATCATGCGGCCCGTGACGTCGAAGCCCAGGCCAATGACGCCCTCCTGGGCCAGCTCGTCGTGCTTCAGCTCGGCGACGACTCTGTTCTGGCCGATCTTGACGAAGCGCAAGTCGCCGTTGCCCAGGCCCACGGCGACAATCTTGCCGCCCGGCCCCACACCGGCGGGCAGCAGGGCCAATGCGTCGAGGCTCTCGCCGCCGCCCTTGGAGCGGTCGACGGTGATGCGCTCGTCCTGGTCGTCCCACACGCCGCGCTCCCACAGGGTGAGCACGCCGTTGCCGCTGCCGACCAGCACCTTCTCGCCGACGTTGGAGCCCTTCTTGGACAGGCCGGACACGATGACGGAGCTCAGCAGCTCCTCCTCCTGGTCCTCGGAGCGCACCATGACGCCGCGGCGCAGGTCGGTCACGGCCAGGGTGCTGCCGCCCGTAGTGACCCACTGCTTGCTGAAGCCGCTGGTGCTGGCCTCGGACGGCGGCAGCGGGGTGAGCGACGAGATGTAGTCGTCGTGCGGGCGGTGCGTGGCCTGCGGGCGGGACGCGGGGCCAGCGCCGAAGGCGCGCAGGTCGTAGATGTGCAGCGCGGACGAGTCGGTGGCGAGGATGAGCGTCTGCGGCGAGAGGGCGTGCACGAGCGTGGGCGCGTCGATGCCGCCGGCGGCGCTGCGGGGGTCAGCATGCGCAGAGGGGAGGCGGGCGCGCGGGGGCGTACGCGTCGAGGGGGACGGCGATTTTGGCGGCTACCTGGCCCGTCGTCGCGTCGGCCGCCTTGACGATGGCGTCGGTGCCGGCCGAGTACAGCTGCAGCCCGTCGACGCTGAAGCCCAGCGTGCGGCAGCTGCCCTTGTGCCGCCGCGTCTTCCACACCGTGTCAATGTGGCCGAAGCCGCTCTCCGACGCGCCGCTGTCGCTGTCGTCGTTGCCGCCGGGCAGCCGGAACGTCTGCACATGGCCCGACGCAAGCCCGACGGCGACAATCGGCTCGCGCGGGTGGATGGCCTGCGCGAAGACGTCGTAGTCGAGCGGGATGGCGCACACGTTTTCAAACATGGCGGCGGTGGTGCAGTGCCCAGGTGTGGCAGCGCTGCCAAAGGGACTTTTCTGTGGAGCACCGCACCGCGGCAGGACTAGCCGAGCCGTCTCCACTGCAGGCAGGCACCGCCGACTGACGCCCTGCCCTGCCAATGCAGCGAGCAAGCTGTGCCGCTTGTGCTGCCTGGTCTTCCGTCCTGAGCCATGTTGCCCGTCTGTCTAGGTACGTTTGTACATAGACGCGACTATTGTCCACATGCCCATCGGCCATCGTCTCGTGCATGTGACCTTTCAATCTAATGCCAATACACCCTCCTCTAATCACACGTCTTCGACAAGTACATATGTTCCTTCGTCCTGAGATTGTGCCCCTCATATCCAGGGCTAGTACACCCGACCATTGTCTGCCTACGTGATTGTACCCAAGGTCACGTGCGTTTATCGCATCCTCCCCAATCACGTACCCCCCCTCGTCCACGCTCCTGCCCGTCTTCGCCAAATCTCCTCCGTCACCACCATCGATATCTCGACCAGCAACATCTCTGCAAGACCGCCGCCATGTGGGTGCGGCGTTGCTGCGAAGGGCAGTACGTCCGATCACGTTTTCCAGTGATTGGCTGTCAGCCTCGCCTGCAACCTCGCACTCCTACCATTCGCCGACGCCTGTACAGACGAAGGAAGAGTCTTGGAATCGCGCATGACCATAAGAGAGGCCATGGAACTCCAACTGTTGACCTCGTCGTTCCCCTTGTACAACACCACACTCGTCGACATGATCGCGTCATCGCTCCTCTACGGTCTGTTGGCCGCCGCTTCCTTGGTCGACGCTGCCTCGCCCAAGAAGCAGATCAAGTACGAAGTTGTCACGGGCATCTTCCAGCAAGACGAAACTAGCACCGACCCCAGCACTTTCGACTTCATCAAGTCCAACTTCGGCCTAATCAACCGCACATATCCCAGCGACCCCAAGACTCCCGACAGCAAGTATGCTACTCAGTGGCAGCGTCTGAACAAGTACATCAAGTACCTGAACAAGGAAAAAAAGACCCGCTACTCACTGCTGTTCCTCGGGCGCCACGGCGAGGGCTTCCACAACGCCGCTGAGTCCTTCTTTGGCACTCCGGCTTGGAACTGCTACTGGTCCGAGCTTGACGGCAATGGCACCGTCACCTGGGCGGATGCAAAGCTCACCCAGAATGGCATCAAGCAGGCTCAAGATGTCAATGCCTTTTGGCAGCACCTGATCAATGATGAGAAAATCACTCCCCCGGAATCTTACTACACCAGCCCGCTCTATCGCTGCCTGGACACCGCCAAGCTTACCTTCACCGACCTGGCGCTGCCGAAGAAGTCGCCCTTTGTGCCTGTAGTAAAGGAGTTCCTGCGCGAAGGTATCAGTGCGCATACCTGCGACCGCCGCAGCAGCAAGTCGTACATCCACACAAACTTCCCCAGCTATGAGTTCGAAAAGGGCTTTGCCGAGCACGATCCCTACTGGAAGGAACTCACCGCCGAGCCTTCGGCCGCGCAAGATATCCGGTCCAAGACTGTCTTGGACGATATATTCAGCAGTGATGACGCTACGTACATCTCCATCACCGCGCACTCTGGCGCTATCGGCAGTTTACTGCGAGGTGTGTATCCTGAAGCCGCGGAAACATTCGTCACTGACACAACAACAGTACTTGGCCACCGCGTCTTCAGACTTGCGACTGGTGCTGCTATCCCAGTTTTGGTCAAACAGACGACGCTTACCGGTGACGCGCCGGCCACTACTACTGTGCCTTGGAACTCGCAGGCAACGTGCACTGCGCCGCCCACAATCCGCGACTCGAGCTGTAACGATTGCTCGTGCTGTCTTTGAAGACACGTTTTAGTCTGATGTATAATGTAGTGTACATTTTGTTAGCTGCCGTTCTAGATCAGTCCCTTCTTGGTTCTAAGACGATGAGGTCATGCTGGAACTTTCACATCGATCTGGCTTTTACAGGTTGCTTTCGATCTGGGTCATTTTATTTCATCACGAGCGCGCTTACGACTTCTCATCGATGCTTGTCACCATATCTATCGATCGTTCTCAAGTCGTACACCGACGAAAAATATGACATTGTTGTAGTTAGACATGTGTTTTACCAGCTTTACTCGTTAGCTAACAAATTCCTGCAGACCAAGCTACTAGCTTACTGTTAGGAATATCAAGTCCACATATCTATGCCACCACAACGGTGACACGATCATACCTCGTCAACGGGAACTTGTCGTCGTCCGTTGCCTGCGCAATAATCGATATCGACTGCCCCTTTTTCGCATCCCGCGGCACTTTGATGACCCCACCACGGTTGCTTTCTATGACACTCACAATTCCTGGATACGTACCCTCCTCGCGGTACTGCCACCACGACACAACTATCCGGTCGCCATCCGGATCGCTGGCCCTCGCAGACAGCTTAACATCCGACCCCGCACGCGCGTTGATAATATTCTTTCCCCCGATCTTAATGGTAGGCGCGTGATTGCCATCCTTGTACGCTGGGGTCAGTGTCCACTGTATACGCGCCGCGAAGTCGTTTTGCGCCGCCTCCACCCAGCGATCCGTGGTCCAACCTTCGATCAGACTTCCGTTCCTCCCAGCCTCCTTGTCAACCAGTACCCAGAGGTTCGGCACTGTGCTGTTCTGCTTCCGTCGCCCGCCCCAGCTGCCAAGATTCGCGTCGCTCGGGTTCTGTAAGCCAGTGGAAAGGAGGGGGTTGAACACCACGTTGTCGCCCTCAGATAGGAAGTCGTATTTGTACATTGGCTTGCACCAACCCTCCGGCGCCTTTTCTGGGTCGCCAAAGACGTCGAGCTGGTCGCCGCCGCCAATCGTGGTTTGTCCGTCAAGCCACGAGCGGTACAATGACCCCAGCGGTCCGGTTTGGATATTGGGCTTGGTCCAGGAACCCTAGTAAAATATGTTGTTATCGGGAAGTCCGCGAACATTGCCGCTGCCGCGGTTGCAGTTGAACCCCCAGGTGTCGTACGCGGCGGACAGCTCTTCGACACGCAGCGCGGGCCAGCATGGAGCGATATACTCCTTGTAGGTGTTGTCCTGAAAGCCACTGGCGAGGATGACAACCTTACGCGAGATGGCAGCCTTTGTGGTGTTCCACTGCGACGAGGCCGAGTGTGTGTCTTCCAGCGACTTCAGCGCGCGCGCGATCGTGTTGGTGCCGCCCCAAGCCTGCAGGTACAGGGTGCGTGGATCCTTGTCCAGGATGAGACTCTTGATGAGATCCGACCCGGCTGTGTTCTTGGCCATTTCGCCGTCAAATTCGACGTTGCCAATCGCCGTGATCGAAAGGAGATGCTCTGGTGTCGGATACGTCGGATCGTGGACACGCAAATTTGGGTACACCTCCGCGTATGCCTTTAGCAGATGGTCCTCGATTGTGGTCGTACCGGTGGGGCGCCAGGACGTCTGCGAGGTGTTGTACTCGCGATCCGGGAGGAAGAAGGTTGTGTTTTGGCCATCGCCCTCCCAGTGGTATTTGCTGGACGTGTAGACAAGACCCTGGTTCTCGACATCATTGGCATACAATACGTATCGCACCAACGAGGCCAGATCATCAGACTCCATGTCCGTAGTGATGACGGTGCGAATCTTGTCGACAGCATGGCTCAGCACGACGGGCAGACTGCTAGTCAGCAGTGCACTCAGCAGAATCTCGCGCAAGTACATTCCTGAAGGGTGTATATCTTTTTAGAGATGATCTAAATTTATCTTAGTTTGTTGCTGCAAGGACCGTAGCCTTTCACAGCAAGGAACATGGTCACTATGTAATACTTGTCATCGGCTTTGCTAACATTGTCGATCTGCACGACTAAAAATCTCCGCGGTGGATAAATTACCGTGATAGGAGTAATGCCGAGTACTTTATAGGCAACTGGCACTAGTGACAGCGGGCATGATCATGACGGCAGTTGTTTCCCGCAAGAATTGCGCGGGGACCATCAAAATGTGGAGAAGCTGGGGAAAACAAGCTAGCTCCCGAATGGAAATAATAGGCACCTCCTCTTGCACTCCACAATCCGGCGACTTTGTCCACTGGCAACATATTCTTATTTTCATGTTTTCCTTTAGTTTGCTCCCGTTAGATTAAATGTACTTGGCCACTTGGATCTAAGACACGAAGATGGTGCGCATTCTACAGGGAATACACGGACCGGGCCAGCAAGCTCCGTCAGCCTTGCACGCAACGCGGCAAAAGCATATTCGGAAACACAGATTCGACGAGCTCAGTCTTAGCCAATGATTACTGTAAGATGTCACCGAGTTCCTATACTTCCGCTCATGCATTACCGCTTCCTTCTCAGTAAGATTGCGTGTAGGTGAGAAGGAACGAGGTGGTTATATTTGACAAGCCGGTAAGTGAACCAGATACTTTGTTTGCCAGTACAAGTCTTGGGTCTTTTATTCTTCCGCATGTTCTTGCTGTAAGGCATGAGTTACTCGCTGACAACAAAGCAGCAAGGCTATAACCTCCTGCGCCTAATTACGTCATCACAGCAGAACGTCCTCCGCTCAGTTCTCAATCAGAATCCAGATTTACATGCATCCAAATTTAAAAGCTTCACTTGAGCATTTCCCTCAGGCTGTACATGACCATGCTCAGAAAGTGCCGGAATAGGTAGGCGCGCGGCTAGGTCCCTCCAGGAGCTGCTACCACCCCCAGCCTGTTCTTCATCGAAGCAACATGAAATCTCGATACCGGTCCAATCGCTAGATACGTTCAGTTTAAATCTGTACCAAGTTGCTGTCATTATGCACGCAACGTGCTTGATGCTGACTGGCTTGGAATGGCGGGGTAGGTTATTCGGTGGTGGGTGCGTATAAATTTGTTCTCTTGTCGCAGACCGGAACTTCCATCTACTTCTCGTCGTATTGACAGTAGAATGGTTCTGTTGTCTCTCGCCTAGAACAATCTTTTCTTGCAATTGATATCCATAATGGGGAAACTGACAAAAGAGGAGAGGCTGGCGAAAAAGCGTGCCTCTGCAGCAGGGCCTCCCCCAGAGCCACCGCCATCTCCACCCGCACCCGCACCCCCACCTGTGGTGCTCGAAAGTGAGCAGTGGATTTACAGGAGAACAGATGCGGGATTGAATGATAACTCTGAGCCGATTCCAGAGCCGCAACCGCCGCCGCCTGTATTCGAACGCGAGCTGGAGGGCGAGACAGAAACGACTGTAGAAACGGATCTCGGCCCAGAAGAGTTGCCACAGCAGCCGTGGACTTCGTGAGTACTTCAGAAATAGCCTAGAATGCTGGAACCGAGCTCGATGTCTGACTAGCACCTACAGTCCCTATGCTGAAGCCCCTGCAACACTACACTTTGGTCCAAGTGAAACCGCGTACCTTGTGCTCCCACATTTCTTACCCACTACGTGGACGGACTCTGGTACAAAAGACCGGTTCTACTTCCCAGCTGTAGATGTACAGACTGGTCACACTCTAGTCCACTACCTATACAAAGGAGCGTACGAGACGCCTGTTTCCGATGACGAGTGTTGGACAGGTCGAGCGCGCAACAAACTTAAAGCTGCGATTCTAGTGTTTATCGCGACAAGCGACCATGATATGCCCGGCTTGCAACGCCTCGCTATTGGTCAGATTCAATCATATGGTTCCTATCTGGACATTTTCGAATTGCTCAATGTCATCGACGACGACTTCTCGCGCCTTCATCCAGATAGCTGGGTCCACGACTTTCTAAAGCAGCAGTCCAAGAAAGCGTTCGACAACGATCACACAGTTTTCACGAAAGACGCCTTTCTGCACGATCTTGACGACCTAGCACTGATCAAGTTCATAACACGATGTACGGTGAAACTCTACAACACTAGGCTTTCCGACATGATTGCCACGGAGAACGAGCTGCGTCATGAGCTTAACACTCGAAAACAAAGCGCCCACGATCAAATTCTGGAGCGAGGGGAACCTAAGCCTGAGCAGCCCGCCATCAACGAGTCGAGTGTTGGAGAGTGCGGTGGACTAGATGGAAAAAGTGTGGTGCTCAATGATGACTTCAGCACGGTCAGCGATCCACCTTCTTCTGAACCTGTGGTGTGCATTGCCGAGTATGATAGCACTGCCGAGGAGAGTGTAATGCCAGCCCCTGGCTCTGATATGAGCGAAGCGATGGTAGAATCTGTGCCAGAATGGGAGCAAGAGCCGGAGCCGGAGCCAGAGCCAGAGCCAGAACTTGAGGCAGAGCCAGTCGTAATGCTTGCCTATTGTCCAGAATCTCCATGGCCGGATCCAACCGCGCAGCTGCCGCATGATACCATGGAACACTCTCCGGATTTACCCGCCGCAAACGAAGCCTTCGGGCTTACAACCCCACCCAAGTGTGAGGCGGGGAACAGGACTCCAGAAGACGTGGCAGGCGGATGGTGTCCTTTGCAGACCCAACATGTACTCATGGGAGATGGGTGGAAGAATTGCATCGCCTGTCGTGTCGTTGTAACAAGGCTGGCGAAGCAAATGTCGTGATCGCAGGGGAAATAAGATGGACCTTAGAAAAGCTTGATATTGTGATTTTGTCGAAACTTGTCTACGAAATCATCGTATGTGTGATCGAAGGATTTATGAGCAGATAGGGTAAAATCTATCACTCCTTCTAGACCTATATCTTACGAGTTACGCCTAAAGATGAATGTTTACTCTCTTGGATCTGTTCAACGTACTACACACAGGCATGCCCAGCCCCCGCCGCTTAAGAAAGTGCAGCATCAGGCAATGATAGGATGATTTATCTTTGTGGGCTATTTGTGCTTGAACATAGTTATTTGGTAACAGTTCCGCGGCTTATTGGCAAAAATGAAGATGTGTTGAATCCTACAAAGTGCTGATTGGACACATGGACAGGTCTGGATGAATTATCATGGCTTGTTTTGGTCATTCATACAGACTGTCTGATGTATTGCGCAGTGTATCACGTATCCACCCAGGTGATCGTTGAGCAAGATGAGAAGATATGGACACAAGGCTTAGCAAAGGGTCTGTGCAGTACAGCGCGCGAGACAAAGTTGTTTATACCTACTTGGACCGACGACGAACACATGATCTATATGACTACACGCTCAATGTAGTGCGTGTACTATGTACAGTATACTGTGCAGATGCATAGCTACCAACAGTACATTTCTACATATGCATTTTACTAGAAGGATTTACTCTGCGACGTCTACCTTCAATCGGACGGCAGCACTGATTTCTACGACTAAGTGGGCCAGAGGTTGTTTCTGCTCGCGCTCAATGCACATGAATAGCTCCATTCTCCATTGCTATCATCATGTTGGTCTCTCAATGGCCGACCGCGTGGATCCACTGCCGCGCCCAGTCGCGCATCGCACGGCCGACAAGTAGGTCGAGGTGGTGAAGTTGCGGTGGGGCGCCGTTGTGATTGGCGGCTCGAGGCGCCCGGCAGTGCCCCATCAGGAAACCACCCGAGCGCCAACATGAGGCTGATATACATAGCACTTAGACCCATCTGTAGCACTAGCTTGCTGTGCCTCATGCTGGATGCTGCGGCTCAGACAGAAGAGCGGGAAATAAAGATTGACAGTATCTCCAACGGTTGTACATTGCATCTTTAAAAACCTTCGAACCAACGCAATCATTACTCCCAAAACTACAATTGAGATCTTCAGCTACAACACCATGCTTTCATACCATCTCGCAGCTCTCACGAGTATCCTCGCTCTCGCAGCATCAGCACCAACACCAGCCGCTTCATTGCCAGGCCTTGCATCCGTAGACCTCCGCATTGTCGGCCCACAAAACACACACTACACAACAACACTCCAGACACCTACAAGTGATCAAAGCCAACACCTCACCGTCATCGTTGGCCAAACACTAGCGCTAGAGCGCGACCCACTACACATCCAGGGCGTGCAGATTTCAGCTATCAAGGCAGGCGAATCGCTATCGACGCTGCCAGGGAGCGTTGAGAAGGACGATTGGAGGGTTGCGTGCTCAGCACGTGTTGAGGGGAGGGAAGATGTCGTCTTTTTCGACGTAACAGACAAGGGCATGCTCCTGGCTGGAGGAAGGCTAGTAAAAGTTACGCGATTGAGTTGCGCTTTGAACGGGGAGGTGGTCAGGTGATGCAAGGCTTTCCTCTTGTATGGCGGGTACGTTACGTGGAATATGTTTGCTGCATAGCGTCGGCGTTGGGATATCATTTGCGCCATTGTTCGCACCTTAGCTCTTCAGACCTTTCATTAGTCGCTCAACGATATCAATGCCCATCTGCTCCTCTGCAGACGGCGTCTTGCGTTCTTCTTCCTTATCCTTCGTGGGGCCAAAGCCGGAACTGGCCATGATCTGTTCCATCATGCGGATGCCCTTGAGCTCCTGCAGGGGCGGGATGTTGTCCAGCGCCTCAGGGTCCACTTTGGTGAAGTCAACTCCACGCGAGGGCTTTGTGGCGCCCTTAATCTCCAGTGTGCGTTCGGGCGTGACGACAAAGTCGCACTGGACCTCGCCGTTCTTGTCTGCTTTGATCGCAGGCAGCCCGTGCTGTGCCTCGTTGACGACCTGGCACTCGTGGGCAACAGCAACGACCGGGGCGGCGGCGTCGAGCACCTTCAGATCCTGCAGCAGTGCCCACTGGACCTCGAACAGCGCAGCGCCCTCCCACACGACGACGCCCTGCTCGTTGAAGACCAGGCCGCCCAGTGCGCACATGGAAATGCGGCGGCCGTCCTCTTTCAGCTGAGCCAGGTCCAGTCGCCTGCCCAGCCCAGGCTTCTCCATGCCGTCGAGACAGGCTGCAAGCTCGAGCCTGCTCTCGGCTATGTGCTTGGGATCCAGCAGCACAAAGCCCCGTCGCAGCCGGTACGTGCCAACCAGGAGCTTCTTGCCGTCCTTCAGCGCGCGGTGTCTGAGCCCCTCCAGGCTACTGTCGCTTGTGACGAGGATCATGTCGGCATCCCGGTAGCATTGCAGGCCGGCGACACGCGCGATCGCGTCCGACGAGCTGCGGAAGTCAGGCGTGACTTTGAGGAAATCGTAGTTGAAGCGCGAGTCTGGCAGCGCGTGGCGCAGGAGCTGCTGGTACACGCCTGCCCAGAGCAGCTTGCGCGGCGACTCGAAGGATGCAGGCACGGTCATGGCGGCAGTGTGTTTGCGGGCTGCGGGGGCAGCGGGCACCGTCAGAGTCGAGTGGCCGCCTTATGCAAGGGAGGTCTCGTGTGCACCACGAGAGCTGCTCGTGTGCAGCCCTGTAGACGCGCCCCGCTGCGGAGAAAAACACGAGATGCTACATAGCCTGCGTGCCTGCTTCTCTGCACACTCTCTGGTCCGTCTCCAACAGCCATCTCACTGGAGCCGTCTGATGCACAGTACAGTATTATCAGCATGTAGCTCGCTCCCATGCAAGCTTGCCGGGAGGCCCTGCCGTCCTGTCTGCTTATCCGTCGCTACCACCACTCCCGCGGGAGCCGCCCGCGTCATTACTGCCTTTATCCGTCCAGACGCGCCCCGTGATAGGCCAGTCTCGTCTGCATCGTGACTGTTGGTTATACCCGTCATATAACCGCGCCTCACTGACCGCCGTCTGTGCTGCCGCTTTATGATGCTGAAGCTGCTGTACGAAGTAGCACACCGACTCCAGCACACAACCAGCCTGTTCGAACCTCACTTGTAGTAGCAGCAATGACAGCCCAATCCGGGAACCCGCCACAGCATGGCATCCGCCATATCAACCCAGAGGTTGAAATCACTGCAAAGGTCACCAAGAACCTGAAAGGCGTCGAAAGCGGACTGCAGGGCGCACAAAGCCCCTCGCCATCCGAGATCGCATCGGACCCGCAGCAACACCCGGGCAAGACCGCCCCCAGCATGTCAACATGGAAGACCATCACCCAATGGGTACTGTGGTTTCTCATAGACCAATGGTTCCTTCTTGCCATGTGCGCCATTATACTTGTCTCCTCACAAGTCCAAGTCCCCGCCTCTCAGCAAAAGATCAAGCGAACCGTCATAACCTACCTCTCCGTATCCGTCATATTCTTCATCAACGGCTGCACATTGCCAACGAGGCTGTTGATCGAAAACTACATGCGGTGGAAGCTGCATTTCTTCGTGCAATTACAATGCTACCTCGTCTGCTCAGCAGCTACTTTTGCCATGGTCTCGCTGTGCGCCACGAACCCCAAATTTATGGATCCCTGGCTGCTGATCGGATTCCTGTTTGTCGGCTCTGCGCCAACCACCATGTCTTCAAACGTCGTCATGACGCGCCAGGCGCATGGCAACACCGCGCTGACCGTCGTCCAGAGCGTGATAGGGCAGTTCCTGTGCCCCTTCCTCAGCCCGATCATCGTGCAGATGTATCTTAGCTCGGGTGCGTGGTACTCTCAAGTCCTTGAAAAGGGGAGTGGGTACAGTGAGATCTACCGGCGTGTGTTCATGCAGCTGGGGCTGTCGCTGTTCCTACCCATGGCTGTGGGACAGGTGGTTCAGTACTTCTTCGCTCGCGCGTGCAAGAAAGTCTTCGTTGACTGGAAACTCACGAAGCTCTCAAGCGTGGCCTTGCTGACGCTGGTGTGGCAAACATTCGACCAGGCATTCCAAAATAAAGCTTTCGAAAGTGTCAAGAAGAGCAACATCATTTTTATTGTCTTCATCTGCGCCACACTTTACTTTCTCTGGACAGCGTTGTGTTTCACCGCTAGCATCATATGGCTCCCTAAGAAGGATGTCATTGCATGCTGCTACTGCTGCCCGGCGAAGGCGCTGGCCATGGTGGTCCCACTCACGAGTGTCATGTATATCAATATCAGTCCATTGGAACAGAGTAAGATGCAGATCCCCGCAATCATCTTTCAGGCGTTTCAGGTTGGCATGGGAGGCTTAATGACAATAGCGTTTCGGCGTTGGATCAGAAGTGAAGAGGAGCGAGAAGAGGCAGAAAGGGGTGACGCCGCACCAGCTGGTGAGCCAAAACGTTGATGTAGGAAGTCACTATCGTCATGTGTAAGTGTGACACGGTGTAATATAATATAAGCTCTACTCTATCAACCAGCACTCAGCACTTGAACACCACCGGTCCAGGCACAGTGTAAGTCTTTGATCCAGTGTACAAATTGTACGTGATTCCGGGATCCGATCCCTTGTACGCGCCAGGCAAGCTCACGGTCGAAGGCGTCTTGCTTGCACTGCCAGCGATGACGTTGATCTGCGCGCACTCCATGTAAAACTGGGCGCCAGGGTAGCTGCTCGCCGAGTGCAACGCGATCAACTCGCCACGCAGCAGATATTGACCTGGCGCAATGCACGCGGGGATTGTGATGGTCTGCTTGCCTTGGTTGGCGATCAGCCTGTCGACACCCCATGTCGTGCCGTCGAAGGAGTCTTCTGCAATCTGGTGTGCTGTTAGTAGGATATGGACGGTGTGCGTGAGAATGCAGTATACCTTGAACCATCCGCTCCCGATACCAGAGTCAGTTTTCGCGTCTGAGACTTTCTTCAAGTACGCCATGACGGGACCCTTGTGGCTCGAATCGATAACATCGCTAGGTCCAGAGGTCAAGGTATGGCGCCACGTGAGAGTCGCCTGAGATCCAGCTTGGACAGTGATGACGGTGTTAGTCTTGGTTGTTGGGTTGGGACCGCCGTTGCAGACAATGTCATTGGATGTCACATCAGTGATGGGCTGGGTATGTGTCAGCCGGGACGTTGGAGTTGGCATCAGACAAAGTTATTGGACATACGCCATCGTATGAGGGGACGCGGACGCCATCGCCAACAGCGCCGTTGTTCAGGGAAACAAAGATAGTGTGTGCAGTGGCCGAGGATGCTGCGGCGGCAACAATGAGGGGTGTAGAAAGCTTCATGATGATTGTGGCTAGTGTGATGCTTGTCTGATGCTTCTCTCTTTGCCGATGAGTAATTTTGAGCAGATTTCTACCAGCTTATATACGTGCGTTTTACCATCTGTACTTGGTGGCCTTCAGACTCAAAGCCAGGGCTGTAAAGGCCCTCAACCACCCGCTCGCAATAAGCAAAATTCAGCCTAAGTGGTTTTGCACAAGTGAGACGGTCACATCAATCTCACCGCTTAACCAAATTTGGCGCCTGATTGGATGTTTGAGGTGACTTATCCCCAAATATTCCGGATCCTGTGAGCCGCATGGTATTCTTCGCCTCATTGCTATATGAGGCAATCTGGAGGAGACCTCTAGCAGCTAAGCGAGTCCAATAGCGAGGTCCAAAGTAGATTGCTGCGCTAGGAGTCTCGGGAGCAGAATCGCTCACTATATGGAAGCCTCGACCCGGTGACTTGACCAAACGCCATGTTCCAAGGCTGCCTTGCTCTACGGTCTATGATGCTGTACTGTGTGTCGTTCCCTTCCAAGATTTCACAAGTTGGCCAAGCATAGAACATTGTCTGGTGAATAGAGCGCAAATACCACATGTGGCGCTCGCTGTAAAAGCAGCTGCCGCATCATTGCCTACTTGTTGAATGGAACTGCTTAATGACATATTGTTGGCTTGTATTGAGTAAGTATCGAAATTGCAGATATGTATTCGCACACTGCATCTGCTGTTGGTGCAGTATGCGTCAGCCATGACGTCATGATCAAGGAACTCGCGGAGGTACATCGATGGTCAAGGTTTCGATATTGCATCTCGTCTTTCAATTATTCACACTTCAGCAATGAATATCAACAATGTTTCCCAGATGCCCTGCCATATCTCTGTGCCTTTCTAGCCATCAATCTTCCCAGGTCTCGCTCCGGCATCGCTCCCTTGCCATGTACCTATTTGCACGTGCACAAGCGTTGTGAACAAATTTGTACCTCAGCTCACCTGAGCAGTCTAGTCCTTCCTTCCGCAAATGTTTGGGTCCGAAACAGTTATATTTGTCGTACGACTGCATACTACAGCCACAGCTGAGCCACTCGGGCCGAGTTTGCGAAGCTCAACCATGGTTAGGCACTGTAAGTACAGACCCTGATCTAAGATTCGGGGAATCGACCTCCGTACTCCGCATACCATCATCTCGTGTCCCTACCTACCTAGGTAGTGCCTGAGTGTCGGTGGGAGTCATCTGCTAAAACTGCCGCTGAACAGGAACGAAGTTTGGAGAATCCGGACGGTTGTTGTAGACTGCGCCGAGTTCACCTTTGGTACACCACGTACTGTCAGATGTACTAGCACGTTCTGGTCCCGCAAACACCTTTCTATCCTCTTTCAAGAGTCTCGGCCCGAAGGATACGCCTAGTCAGGCACAGCGATCCAAGGTCGCATGGTTGGTTCATTAAGCTTTCTACGCCATTAATCTGTCGGAACAAAGACCGAACCAACTGTATCACGCCGCGACCTCGGAGACAGCGGCGCGGTGTTAGCCCATTCGTGTTGACGCCAATCGATAACACCTTTCGTGTTCTAGGTACTTCGTACCTATCGGTACCTTACCGACAATTGTTTCGCTTACCTCTTGACCGCTATGGATTACCCTATTTGGGTGTCGAGAAGACGCTTTGGCTCTAACATCTTGATTCCAATTACGGATCTGGATCCCTCAAGCGCACATGAACCACGTGGTGACAGTTGTCAACGATATCGTGTGTATGGTACAAGCAGCCAATCGTGTTGGCGCGGTCGAGTGTAGACTGGTGGAATGTGTCGTTAACGTCTGCACTTCCACAGGAAAGTCACTCCACAACCACTAGAGTCGAGACGAAGCACGGTCTATACGAGAAAAGACTCGCGATTTCAGTTCCGAGTCTGTGCGCTTGGTGCTTCACAGGTTTGTTCTCTTCCTAAACACTCATTGTGTAAATTTAGAACAAATCACTAGATAACGTCGTTGAAAAGTCTATATAACGAGCTACTCTCGCCGTGTTGTAGAGATGAGCAAGAACAACATTGATCACCTCAAGTACTCAGTCTTCACTCTTATCAATCATCATGCTCCTCAACACATTTACGGCTACTGCCATTATGGCTACCATCGTTGCCGCCGCCCCTACGCTCACCTACCCAGGACCTCCTGTTATCTATCAGACGGCCCCAAGCGATCCTCTTGTCACTGCAACTACTCTGGCTGCGCCTGCTACTGCGACAGCTGGAGCTCAAAGGCTCAAGCGCACCTCGAACATTTGCTACCCTCAGCCTGCCGGCATCACCCGTCAAACAGCCGTTGACACTGCCAAAGCTTTTCTTGCCGATAACTACTACTCTCAGCAAGCCAGCTCCGCCAAAACCCCACTTGGGTTCAACGCTGTCTTCTCTGACACCAAAGCCTCCCCTAATGCACCTGGCTACCAAGGTTTTACCTTGATGGATACCTATGATGTGCAAACTTGTGCTGACAAGTGCAATGCCATCTCTGGCTGCACCTCATTCAACATCTACTTCGAGCGTGATCCGTCAGTCGACCCCAACGATCCCTCATGCTTGAACCCTCCTAGTGTCACCAACATCAAGTGCGTGTGGTGGAGCAGCAAGATCTCTTCCGAAGTCAATGTCAATGACGGCCAATATCGGGGCCAGTTCCATGTCGTCATCGCTGGTAGCAACGGTTATGTGGGCACACCAACCCAGCGCGGCTTTCGCATCAAGACTGATGGCAGTGGTACCGTTATGGATAAGCGCTGGCTCGCCGTCTCCCCTGGTGAGGGTGCTGCTGTTGCCCTCAACCCAATCGAATACAAAGCTCAGACTTCCATCTTCCAATTCGGTCAGGATGGCTCTTTGGTCCAGATTGCGCCTAAGACAGGTATGGCTGGTGTAGCCCCCAACCAGATCGGCAAATGGGACTTCCTCCAGTACCGCGCTGTTGGTCAGACCAAGGATTACATCAAGTGCTCTGGCGACAACTTGATTGTGTGTACCTCGAAAGTGGGATTCCAGTATGCTGGCGTTTGTCCTGGTCGTAAGCAATCTATCAGCGGGCTGTTGTATTTTGGGCTGCCTGAAAAGATGCCTAAAGATTGCTACTGGATCGGTCTCTACATTGATACTGACATCTCAGGAGTGGCTATATAGCCCAGGTCGTTAAGGCCTATGTATATTAAGGGCTTAAAACCTTAAATAGCAAACACTAACCTTTATTATTCATATAAAAGGTGGAGTAGCCTAGTATATATTTATAAATTTTACTTACTACTATAAGATAGTAACTAGCTTTATTCTTAAATAGTATATATTAATATACTATTCTTAAATATAGTTTTATATCTAGAGACTAATCCTCTCTAGGTTGTATTTTATTATAATTAATATTATAGAATTTATTATAGTGTTAATATTCTAGCAGCTATACTAACTTAGGTTAGTGTTATATATAAGTAAGGTATATAGAACCTATACTAAGTATAAGTAGAGATATACTAAGTATTATTCTTAATATATAATATACCTCTTTATTTTCTACCTATCTTACCTAGTGTAAAGTAAGTACTATTACCTATAACTAGGACCCTTATATAATAATACTTCTATCTAATAGCTCTAGAGATAGTTCTATTAATAAAATTAAATAGTTAGAGGCTTCTCTCTAGAGCCTACTAAATACCTCTAATAAACCTATAAAATAAAGATAATACCTTAATATACTATCTATACCATTATAACCTACCTTAATATTCTAAAGAAATAACTTACCTCTTATACTAAGTAATAATATATATAGCACCTCTTCTTAAAGCTTAGGCCTAAGATTTAATAGGTAATTACTAACCACTACTAGGTGCCTACTACTAGAGAAGACCTTATAGTATTAGGCTCTATACTTAAGTATAGCCTATACTAGATATTACCTTAATATAAGTAATACTTATAAGGTAAGAGAGATACTAAATATAAGGATTATAACCTAAATAATAAGGTCTTCTTCTTTTTTAATAAGCTAGTTTATAATAAGAATACTATTACCTACTTTAGGTATTAGAAGATAAGGTACTATACTAATAAGTATAGAAGTAGTACTAACCTAAACTAGATTCTTATTTAAATCTACTAAATAGGAAAAGGTAGGGCCTTACCTTAAACCTAGAGATAGTAAGATATACTCTAGTTATAATCTTACTAGGTATAAAGTATATATACTTTATAAGAGGGGATATAATACTAGAATATAGCCTAGAAGTTATCCTAGACTCTTAAGCTAATATTAGCCTTATTAGCTAATATATAGTAGTAGAGATAAATCTTACCTTTTAAGAGAGTACTAACCTTCTATACCTAGGATAGATTAGAGTATAATAGTAGAGTATATACACTATATATATAATCTAAGTATATATTACTAATAATATAGGTATAGAGTGCCTAGCCTATATAACTATATATAGAGCTAATAAAGAAGAAGCTTTTCTTCTACTTAGAAACACCTTCCTATAGCAAGAATAAGTTAACCTTTACTATAGACCCTAAACCTAGTAATAAGAATATATACCTACTAGTATATAACTAGTCTTAGTTAGAGAACTATAAAAAGAGAATAACCCTCTTCTTCTTAAAGTACTCTAAATAACTAGAATTAACTTAGAGTATAATACTTATATATATAAAGTGTATATAGTAACGTACTAGATAGGTAAGTCGCCTAGATAGGTAAGTTGCCTACTCTGCCAAGACCCTACTAAAATCTAACCCTATTTTAGCCTACAACACTATATTATAGGCCTGCAAAGAGTAATATAATTTATTATACTATAGAGGCACTAGCTATGTCTTCTTTTAACACGTGCGCAAGTTATGCCCTATCTCCTAGCACAGTTTATAGCGTCTTATAGTCTAGTAACTCTTATTAGTCTATACTATCTTCTTTGCACATTTACTATTACTACGCGCTGTAAACTCCTCTAGAGTAGTTAATTATACTCCCTCTTTAACTATTAGAGTACCCTCTTACTGCAAATACTTTCTTTTATGTGATTTATATTATATTATAGCCTTATTAGCTTCTTAAAGCTTAGAAACCTGCTTATGTATTAACACTAGCAAATGCACTATTATCTTAGTGCCTTTTAAGAGCTTTTCTAGCGCATTTATAATAGAGGAAGGCAAGCTATCTATATACTTTTAAATCTTCTCTTAAACTAGCTTTAATTAAGACCTAAATTCTAGAGTGTTCTAGGGTGTACAGGACTGCTAGGGCTTATTAGAGATAGGAAGTAGTAATAGGGTGCGTAGTTAAATATTAAGGCCTATTATAACCTATTCTAGGCTAAATAGAACTAATCTAGCGCCTCTAAACCCTCCCTAGATATTACTTAAGGTTAATGCTGCATTATACGCGCGTTTAAAGTATAGCAGGAACTTAAGTTTTAAGATGTAGGTAATCTAGTTATATATAAGATCTTTAGCTTAGCACCTATACGCCTTCTTTAACAGCGCAAAATAACCTATATTAAGTAGCTATAGGAGGTATAATAAGTGTAGAGGCATATATAGGGTAATAATCTTCCTATCCTTACAGTATTATTAGAACTAGAGGGAGTTGTAGCTCTTATAGCTGTTAATAACTAGCAATTAGTACTTTCCTATAGTATGCCTTACTATATAGGCTTTAAAGTGCTTTAACTACTAGAATCTAAGCTTATTTATAGTCTAACTATTCTTAGAGACTATAATAACCTAGTTATAGGGTATTATATCCTCCTTATACTAGGTAGAGAGGTGATTACAGCCTTAGAAGATAATAAAGGGCAGAATAGCCTATCCTGCCCTATTAATACCCTAGATAGCTGTTATTTACTCCTAATTACTCTGTTAAACTGCCTTTAGTTGTCCTTAACACTCTAAGCCTATAATAATAGCTCCTATTAATATCTAGCCTATTATAAACCTAGTCTTATTAAAGTTATATATATCTTAGTCCTAGATGCTATACTTAGCTTTAGTATTCTCTACAAGGCAGAACTAGCCCTATATAATCTCTAGGTCCTTATAGAGAGCTTGCTTATAGTTATACTTATAATTAAACCTTACTTAGAGCTTAAGGCAGCACTTAATAAACATGTTAGGCTATTTTATACTAATATAGGCTATATTATGCTTATTAAGTAAAGAATTAGCTATATTAGCTATAGCAGCTAGCTAAGGGGGAAATCCTTGCTTAGCTAGCTTAAGTATATACTAAATAATCACCTCCTCTTTATTCTTGTCTAGATTCCTTAATTTAGGCATATAATCTACTTATGTAGTTTATCCTATATATTAATTGCATAGTATTCTATAAGGCATGTTATAGAGGGCTATAGTATGTTATAAGGAGAGTATTGCATTTCTTTTAATAGCCTAGAGCACAAGCTATATCCTAGCTTCTTTTAAAGGTCCTAATTTGTGTTATTATTATAGTATTATATAGAAGGGTTAAGTTTTAGTAGGGTCTTAGTAGAGTAGGTAACTTACCTATCTAGGTAACTTACCTATCTAGTATATTATAACTATTTATTGCAGTAGAGTAGTATAGGTATATAGTTAGGAGCGTTATAAGATCTCTTATAACACTCTACTAAGCAGCTTAGCCCTCTATAGGTTTACGTAACCTATAGCTAAGCTGCTCCTAGGAACTAGAGGATATATATTCTAATAGCTTTATATATAAGTTTGTCCTATCTAATCTTAGTAGAGGTTAGTAGTCTAAATATATTAATTACCTAAATATACTC
>JAGKPY010000134.1:0-68159 GCA_022609225.1 Boeremia lycopersici
CTATAAGCTATATAAATTATTATAAAGTACTCTTTTTAAGAGTAGACTACACTTATTTTAGCTATATAGTTCTATAATAAATAGTAATATATAATATAACTTATTTAATTATCTTATATAGTAAAAGTAGAAGAAATATTATAGTAAGTAATTAGAGACTCTATATAACCTAAACCTTCACCACCACCAACCTAGTACTATAGACTGTATACAGTGACACAACCTACTACTGTATGGCTACGCTACAGCTTACAACCTCAGTACAGACTGCCTGCTTACTTAAGCCGTAGTCAGTAGCAGGTCCCGTTGGGACTACGCCCTGTTGGAAACGCTGCGCATGCCAGCGATCAAGACACGGTCCAGTACATCAACACTCAGTGCTGCCCGAAAGCGACCTTATAGTGTGGTAGATTGCTTTGGGAACCAGACTCTTCTTTGAGGGTACTCTGATGGGACTGACTCGCAGCTGGTTGTGCTGGTGATGTTGGTAGAGATGCGACAGTCGACGAAGCGACACTGTGTTCTGATTCCGGCTTGTCGTAATGCCAACCATTCGTCTACGCGGATTCGGTTTCTATTTGCATGAGTACCAGATTGACGTCTGTCAACATCTGTTCGTCTTCATGATCATTCTAGAATAAATCGACGCGATAGCCTTTGCGGTGCCAAAGGATCGTTTGCGTCCACAGGGTGATGACGATAGGCTGTATCGCTCCACTCAGGTTCCTCCCGACCAGCTCCGACCTGTCTCAGTAGGTATGGCTTTAAGCCCTTCCCAAAGTTCAAGATACATGCACACCCGACACCAGTAGCAGCTATCGCGAATAGCAGAGCTGCGAGCGCCATGAACACCATTTCTTCTTTCATAACAGTCCTCGCCCGCCGGGACTTTCCGTACAGGACAGCTAATCTGCTGATGAGATAGGCAGCCTCAGCGATGTGCAGAATCTTTAAGAACAAAGAGTCAGCTTTACGCATTCATTGGATCGGGTAAACGAGACGCACCAAGGCGGCTGCCATGACACCTCTGCTCTCTTTGCGGACAGCAAAGACAGCAAGCACAACATTGAGAATTGCGAGGGGGATGATAGCCATGGTCAGCGAGAATTCAGGCTCTTCATAATGAACGTCGACAAGACCATAGGTGATGACAAACGCGATAAGGAAGAACGGCGTGAACTTCAAGATCACGAGGTATATCTGGTGGCATCATTAACAATCTGCTCCCGGATCCACATATCGACGAACATACCTGGTAGGTAAAGTAACGGTTGCTCGTTTCCCTGTCAGGGTTGATGTGCTGGTAGATGGCCCAAGCATATTCCCGATGCAGAGCAAATGCCAACCCGTACATAGTCGCGCTACAAACACACGACACTACTGCGCACACAGCGAGCCCAGGTGAGACGTGCCGCCAGAAATTGCGTTCGCTTTTGGCGAAGGGAATGTGATCCCGATTGTAGCCCTCCAAGATTCGTCCGTTTGCATCTTTGATGAAAATGTACTGAAACACCGTTGCTACTGACAGACAAGTGTTGAAGATACACTGGAGAAAGATTTGTACATTGTTCTTGATGCGGTAGGCATCGAGTGTCATCACGACTTGGAACAGACAACCAAGTGTTGAGATTGAAAGTGTCAGGGGTACTACGTATGAGAGCGGGACCTCATATATCACCGGGTTTACCCAGTTCAAGTACACAATGAGAATAACTCTGGAATGAGGTTAACAAGGACGACACATAGAAGATTAGCTTGTACTCACATTTGAGTTGTTACACTTATTAAAGCTTGGCCTCCTGTTACTGATAAGAGGAGGCGCTCTAGTCTGGATTTAGGTAGACAGGAAGCCATCGTGAGGGGCGGTGTGAAGATTTCGGCGCGACGTTTGACACTCGCCAGTGATTGTAAGAGCTTGCGAATGCTTTATGCTACAGCCGCTCGATGAGAATCCTTTGAGAATCTGCCGGAGCAAGAACACGAAACGCATTGTTATTGTACCCACTCTTCGAGGATAGGGGTGCCAAGCACCTTGGATCAGAATTTTGCGGCCGAATCATCCCGACCCAGACTAGGGATGGACGCGGTTCGTGCTGACTGAGTGACCAGCTGTACCATACAGAGGTATTAGGGAAATTTCCTAGGCCAAACCAAAGGCACGATTTAAAGTTTTTTGCTAGTTTATACTAGTGTGGCAAATAATCTATTTATAGCCAGCTTTTACGAGTTGATCCTTTATCATGTTCGTTATGCTCTATCTAGTCTAATACCCAAGATTATTTCAAGATTGAAAGGACTAATTTTCTGCAAGTAATAGTTTGATCTCAATATTTTTGCTATACATTGTGCTATCACAGATCTTGAATCCGATAATTCTACAAGCCGGCGCAAGGCGCGGTACAGTGTTACAAATCTACCCTACGCGATCGGCTTGGGAGGAAGTCTTTATACGTCCTTCCCTCTACCTTCTGGAACTTCCTCTTTGTGATCTACTCATATTTTTCTGGCTTGGAAATAGCGGTCATAGAACGTGGAACCGTATCATGGTAGAAAGTTGGGCCATACGGCTTATAGCTATTACCGCATTGATTATACGGACTGCTACAGATATACAGACTGCCATAGGAGCTACTATCCTCGTTTCGTTAATCCTGGAATCCAAGGATGGTGTGCAGATCTACCAAATTGCCAACCTCTTTCCAATGCGCGTAGGAACATCGGGGCCTCGGTCGTTTGCCTCCTGTATGAGTTAAAATGCTTAGCAACCTACAGATACTCGCAAGAGTTTCAGTTGGACTTATGCTCTGGCATTCTGGCTCTTTGTCATAAACACCGCCCTACAGTTTTCATCAATCATCCTCCCATCGAACTTGAGACTAGGTGCAGTTGCAGCTCCTGCTTCCTTATCACAATCAAGACCAGGTATGGCTTATACAAGAGGCACGGCAGGTATAAAGCGAGATTCTGCATGGATCACAAACCCCATATAGTATCCGGCTGTTGGAGAGTATCAAAAGCCAGAAGATGAAAAGTCGTACCCCGGGAAAAAGGTTAAGAGGTTGTCGTCGTTCAGTAATGTCTACATAGATTTTGACAGCGCTCCATATCAACGTACCTCCAGTGATCATACAATAATGTTATTTGAACGCTTGTAGCTGGTATCAAGGATAATATATACTCGAAAGAAACTTCCCCACCCGTTTTGGTCGACAAGACAATCATAGCAAGTAACGGAAGTACAAGTTCTCCTTGTCCGTCATGTCTGCCAAGCCATTCTCGCCGTGGACCTCCGCGCCAGCCTCGCGATAGTCGCCATCCATGGAATAGTCAATGAAATCCCTGGCAAGACCAGCAGCCTCACGCTGATCGCCCTTCTTCTTTTGCATCCATGTGATGAGGAAGATTTGAGCTACAACTACGCCCCAGAGCACGCACCAGATGATCATGATTCCCTTGAGCGCATTGACCTGAATAGGGTTAGTTTGAATCTAAGTACAAAGGCTAATTGGCGGTACTTACGTATTGTGGAGCGAACTTTGAGTTGAAGATGTAGGGCGTGATGATGTTACCGATAGAGTTACCGGCATTGAACGACGTGTAGTAAACGGCCTTCTTGGTCTGCCCAGCACAGTTTGCACCCATCCATGAAATGAGAAGCGGGTTGATGGCGAAGACGAAAGCAATCAAGTAGTATCCAACCAGCAGACCGCCTTTGTTCGCCTTGTTCTTCGGGAGAGCGACCAGCAGTGCAACACCGACGATGACAATCGTAACTAGACCAAGCAAGAAGGGAGACTTGCGGCTGAAGCGAGCAGCTAACCAAGAAGCTAGCAATATCGAAATGAACTGAAGGAGACCGAATGGTATGTTGAGGAGGACGGCCTCGTCGGCAGTGAAGCCGACCAAACTCTGGAGGATGATAGAGCCGAAGACGGAAGAGACCGATGCACCGGCGTTGACAGCAATAACCATGACTGTCGAGGGTTAGTAGATAGTCCTCATTCTCGATGAAAGTACAGCACTTACTCATGTACAACCAGTACTTTGGCTCAGACCATGCTTCCCAAACGTGCTTCCAGTTGAACTTGTGCGAAACAATACCCTGCTGATTGGCCTTGAGGCGGTCAACAGCCTTGAGGCGATCTTCAGGCGACAGGTAGCGAGCCTCTCCAGGGCTATCGTGCGCCCACCAGTACGTGAAAGCTCCAACGACGATCGTCAGAAGGCCAAAGAAGAGGTATACGACCTGGTATCGATAGAGAGTGTGCGAGTGGATGCGACCGAAGCCATAGACGATGGGTGCACTAAGCATAGTGCTGAGTCCATAGCAGCTGTACCAGCATGCAACGCGGAAGGGCTGCTCCGAGCGTCTGTAGAAGGCGATTGTGATGATCGAAAAGAGAGGGATAACGGCCGCCTCGAAGGCACCCAAGAAGAATCGAGATACGAGCAGACCCACGTAGTTCCTCGATCCAGCAAGACCTCCTGCAACAGAGATTCCCCAGCAGATGATGATGACTGGTAAGACCTGGCGGTATCGAAGCTTGACGAGAATCCATGCCGCGAGAGGCTGAACACCGAGTTGTGCGTAGTAGCCGATGCTGCCGATGTTGGAGTAGTCATTGCCCTTCAGCTTCGCATCGGTCTTGAGTCCATAGACGGCTGTCAGGCCGATGATTCCCTTGTCGGCGGATTGGAGGAAGTAGACCATGCAGAGAAGAGACAACATCCATATGTCGGTCTTGCGCAGGATGCGCTTGTTGTCAGCCTCGGTGCAGAGATGGGCATCGCCCAGACCAGGATCTTTGCCCTCCTCGAACGCAACAGCAAGGTCAGCGGCATGTTCCGTAGAGCTGTTGGACGATCGCTCGATGTGAACGGTGTTCACTTTCTCCGCTGTTGAAGCCATGTTGTCCAGTGGCTGTGAGATTGAAGGAGATCTGGAGAAGTAGAATTGTCTGGGGACGACCTGGGGTAGATATGGGGAACGGCTAATGAGTGTAATTAGAACCGGTCCTATCGGCCGGATTACGCCGCACACACAACTTGCGAGGTCATCGCGGTCGTCACTGTCATGTCAAGCCACTCTGTCGGGTTTTCCAAATCCACGAATTGCGGGATCACGCCCTGGACGTTTCAATAATCGAGCATGGCGTCTCGTGCACCAATATGCTGATGAGGTTCGTCGCGACGTCAGCACCACCATCATCAAACACGTTTAGTCCAAGACCGCCACAGGCTTAGCTTCGGGTGCTAAGATAAGAGAAGACATGCTAAGGCGTCTCGGCATGCTTGTGAGTGGTGCACAAATCAAAAAGGCGAGATCCAGAGCCGCGTGGTCCGCACATCGAGACCGCTCGAGAGATCTTCCACGAATAATGAGACAGTACAACAATCCAAAAGAAGGGGTTGGCGAGTGCGCACTGGACGAATGCTCGGGGTTGAGTGTATCGGTGAGCCGGTTGCGTCCGGGGAAGTGGGGCACTGGGGAAATAGCGGCGAGACCCCATGCCCTTCCACTTTCATTGTGCTGTATTTGATGTCCGTGCACGTTTCCCTCATCCCAATCACGCGATCTCTGCATGTCGATAACCTCAATTACGAAACTGGTGAGATTTGGTGAGATTTGGTGAGCCAACTTATCAATGCGTCATGGGGCTTGCCCAAACGGGTAGAAGTTCGAGACGAAATGCCGTCCTTCCAGATGAACCGATATAAACGACGAGAAGATCAACTCTGTTAAAGGACTGGAAATCCTGAAAGTTCCTCGCCGGTTAGTCCGAATTGTACGCGAAAACATCGGAACTTAGGTATCAAGCGGTATTTGTCCGAACTGCAACTGACATTGTTGATTGCGAAGTTTGGTTTACTGTGTATGGAAACCATGATTTCAGAAGTGCTAAGAGCGTTTAGTTCTTCCTGCAAAAAGAGGATACAAGGCATGGATTGCTTTGACCTTCGAAGGCTCTGGTCGAAGTGATAGGTCTAGCCTTATTCTCTATGGATATTCGCTGCCTCTGCGCAGCCTCACTCTGCCACCTGATGTGATACCAATATCGCGACAGAATCAACAGCACTTTCGCGAAAGGATAATTCCATTGTGCGTACAGTTCGAGCACGAAACTCCTTGTGTCAACGGAGCACGGTCGCAATCATCGGCGCCGCCATGCAACGTGCGCGGCTGACACACACTTATGAAGTATCTGACAATATCCACCGCTTTGGTCGATTACGCTGAACAATGAACCGTAACAAAAACTGAAGCTTTCTGCGTCGAAAGACTCTAATTTGACCTACCTGCCGTTGCGAATTGATCCTCTCCTCCTTCACCCAGCTACACATCAGGTTCAAGATCTGCCCGATTTGATGAAATACCTAATTTTGGTGCAATGCTAAGTCCATGTTGTGAGTACAACTATGTATCTATTGAGGCCAGATTTATCATTCCGCACTGTCTTTATCAGCTTCAGTTTTGTTCTAACTTCGAATCGTCTGTTGCGCAATGCAAGCTAAGCTCTGACCGGAGAATCGCACTCGAGCAATATTATCTTGAATTGTGATGTAGTATTTGCAGACTATTCAGCCTTTCAGGAAGCTTTACAGGTAACTCCAGCTTAGTGACTTCTAACTAGACCCTGTTATTTGCATGCTCTAGGGTACACATCCGGTGTTTTGCGCCTGTTAATGACCTTTTTATATGTTTTCAACACCGCCACAGGTTAAGTTACACGATTTATAATACGATTTGCACAGTTTATAGTATGTTCACACAGTTTAAGCTGCTTTACGTAAATAGGCCTGTTTTCTAGTGTTCATTTGCCTAAATAAAGTGTTAATTTATATAATCTGTAATGTCTTTGCCTAATTTTGTACGCTAGTAGTATTTATAAAGCTATATAGTTATATGTCCCTGCTACATGTTATAGTGTGAAAGCCTAGAGGAGGAGGCAACTAAAGAAAGCCAACGTTCCGTTCTGCAAAGGCGTTACACGACCGAGTAGTGCGAAGGCAGGGTGTACTAGAAAGCTTGCACGCGAACGCAGCAATCAACCACTCCCGATCTATCGATAAGGATACTTCCTCATTCTTAGCTTTCAATCCTAACCTCCGTTCAATTACTTGTTTAGATTGCTAGGCATCAAGTCTGTAACGCTCTTTAGTACATAATGCTAGACACATATACTACGCAATGTTTTGACATTGTAGGCCTGCTCGTTGCTTAGATGCTGTCAATTAAGGGTGGAATGAGAATGCAGGTAGAGTTTACTCACTAGACCCTTGTATGTAGCCCAGCTACAATCGAACCAGCAAATAATGGATCGGTTTTAGCTAAGCACTGAGACCGAGTTCGTTCATATCCTCTCGCGTGATCTTGATTGATCTGAAGTCAAACTCTCCATCCTCTATTGAATCTTAGGTCCGAGGGTGAGAAACTTCTATCTGATCGTCATTCTTATTCGATATTTAAAACAAGGTCATTCACTGTCGACGTGGATAATAGTTAAAACACTAGGAAACTCTGACCTGAACCCGTACTCGAGGAATTTAAGATCGACCTTGGTAGGGACAGGTAGTTTCTGCCAGAGATCAGGAAGCAGAGGCATAATAAGACTTTCTAGTAAGAATAGTATAGGGATCTTACCGTGCTTAACAAGTCAATGACTCCAGTCACTAAGACATGTTACTCGATCTTCGTGCACATACCACATTATTGCTTACATCTCGTCCTTAGCTTCGTGGCCATATGCGCAACGAACTCTTGCTAAAGATCGGGTTAGCAAACGCTGCAAATTAGACCTTGTTAAAAGCCGCGTTATCGCCGTTACCGTCGTAGCTAGACGTGTACGGTTCCTAACTTACATTTGAATTAAAATCTATTTGTCGAGTATGTCGATGTTTCAGAGTCAACCTGCCAACTTCTTGCTAGCACGGGCAATGATTTTCAGAGCTAAAATAGATGGTTTTAACTTTATCCCCCTCCTCTTTGGTACATTACTGCTGTATCTTTGATGCTCGCATTCTACAAAACGCATCAATTCATGGCACTGAAACAGCATTTTGGGGCGAACCAAGCTGCAGTACCTGCAGTACGTTGGGTTCATAAGGTAACAGGGCTTGAAGACAAATTAACACAACACTTGTAGCAACTAGTGAGGTGGAATAGTACATATTTTCTTTTATTTTGTTGAAGAAGGCCCGTTCGTGTTGATATAGTTACCATTGAGCTTGTTTCTTTCGGATCTAACTAATCACATATGATCAGCAATGAAGGCGCAAACATAAGATGACTGAAGCATTGGGACATCACTGCTATTCTGAGATCTTGGCCTTACCTTGGTACTGTCCCCTGGTATCGGCACTTGACAAGATGTACGAACCTCCGTACTCAAAAACAAGCATGCGCGACGGAGACCTTTGACCAGATACAATTGTCTGCTTCGGAATTGCTGCTCGAGTATGTATCTTTACAACTTTTTCAGACACTCTAGCAGTCCCAGGATGCGGGCAATCACAATATTCCTGCTAGAGTATCAGCGAGTCGCCTACTCAAGGGTCCTGTAGTTGGGACCACAAGTCCGAGAATCACGTTGAGACTACTACTGGTCTCCACGAATCAACGAGCGTTGTGAAGCTGCGCCTCAAGAGCGAACCAATGACATCCGGTGGCAAATAATGTAATTCTCAACTTTTTTACCATGAGGCCGCCCCTGTACCGTTAGCTCGCTTCAGCTATTCACAAGGAGAAGCATTACATAGGTGACAAGCGATACCAGTAGATAGCTATACATTTTGCCCGGTGACCCGTCGGTGAGACTCAGCCGCAGTACACTTACGTTTACCAAAGCGGCGGAGTGCTCATGAACAGCTAGTCGCAGGCAATAATGGAACGAAGGATGCAGTATGCAGGTTACTCGTCCAATGCCCTCTCGAACGGTGCCATGGCGCGGGACAATTGCAACCTCGCTTAATTGCATGGGTTGAAGATTTGCCGCGTATCCACGTACACAGTACAATACATATACCACTCGCTTCACTTGCAACTTGACGCCGAAGAAATGTTGCCTTATCATCGATAGGCTTACTTCCAAGGTTGTGAGTCGGAAGTGGAGCAAGCCAAGTAAGTTGTGGGGATGACTGTCGCCACGACCGCGAGAGCCGTTAAAATCGTCTCGCATGGCCCGTGCAGCTGACGCGTTTAGGCATTTCCGACGTGTTATGCTTGTATGCGCAATAATGGCCCGTCGACTAGTAAGATAATCTTGATCAATTCTCCGTCTAGCGCCCCGGATCAATGGTATCTGCCTATTCTCGTCCCGCCGCGGTACGCCTTGCGCCTTAGGCAAACTTTTCATTCGCTCGCTCTTCCTGGGTGCATGGCCTGACGGGCGAGAACGGCCTACAAGATGTAGCAACGTCTAATGAGTACTCATTGCCCGTGATTATCAGGCTGCATGGCTGCTGTGGACTTCTTGAAAGGAGCTGGCGGCCGGATATCGGCACTAATACATAACGGCAGACCGCTCCTGGTGCATGAAACTCACCGACCGCGATGAGGAAATGACAATCATTATCAACAGAAAATGCTGTTAAACCCCTGGTCCCGCAAATCGGTCCGTGAACCCTGTAGGGCTCATGGCACTTTTATAGTCCAACTGCTTGTCATTCTCTTTCGCCGATTTAGCCTTGCGTCTGCATCCATCACTTTCGAGTACCAAGATGAGGAATGCTTTACAAGCAACATGGCTTTTGCCACTGGTACTAGGAGGTGCTCTTCCGTTCCATGAGGGGCAGCAGATGGAGAGAAGGTCATTTGATCTTGTTGACAGTGTGTTAGCGGGATTGGGTAGTATCAAGCAAGATCTGATGGCGGGCGGTGCTGCCATCAATCAGCAGCTATATCAAGCCGTGGAGCAGCCTGCTCAGTACAAGAAATGCAACCCTTCCAATCTGCAAGTTCGTCAAGAATGGTACGTCAAAAGCACTGTATAACTGGTCGATGTTAACATATCAAGGTCGACGTTCTCGTCCGTAGAGAAGGAAGCATATATCAGCGCAGTGCAATGCCTCGCGAAATTGCCTTCGAAGACTTCAAAGGAGGTTTGCCCAGGATGTCGGAACAGATATGATGATTTTGTCGCAAACCATATCCAACAAACGTACAGCATTCATGTAACTGGCAATTTTTTTACCTGGGTATATCTTACCAAGATCATGACTTCGACTGTCAGCTAACGCCGCCCAGCACCGTTATTTTACCTGGGCTTACGAACAAACACTGCGAAACGAGTGTGGTTACAAAGGCAATCAACCGTACTACAGCTATTCCAGATGGTTCGCAGACCCAACAAAGTCGCCACTGCTTGATGGTTCCGACACATCGATCTCGGGTCAAGGCGCACCAGGTTGCCAGAACCAGACGTTCACCGGTATCCCGCTCAACACCAATGCGTTGATAAAAATCCCACACGGAGCCGGTGGTGGCTGTGTAACCTCAGGACCTTTCAAGGACTGGCAGGTCAATGTCGGACCACTGTTCCCGGGAACAGTATGTGCGAAGTTAAATCCCAACCAAAACTTCACTGAATCTGCATATGGTCTTGGGTACAATCCCAGATGCCTTACTCGTGATATTAGCGGCTTCACTGGAGAGGGGTGGCTGAAAGACGACGATGTTGTGTCTCTGCTAAAAAGCCCCAACTATCAGAAGTTTTGGGAGGACATCCAAGGAGGGGTGCCAAGTTTTGCAAACAACTACATGGGTGTGCACACAGCTGGTCATTTTATCATTGGCGGTGATCCAGGTGGTGATTTTTTTTCTTCGCCAGGCGATCCTTACTTCTTCTGTCAGTTCTCCGTCACCCATTTTCATCACTCACACTAATGGGATCGCAGTCCACCACGCTTCTATTGACCGGCTCTATTGGATCTGGCAGAACCTCAAACCTGGCGAGCGTACCAAAGCTCTATACGGGCCCACCTCCATGCTTGATCCTACATCTCCCGCAGCGACCCTCCAGGATACGATTACCTTGGGCACGGCCTTCGCTGGAAATTTGACCATCGAAGAAGCGTCTAGTACTATGGCGGGTCCCTTCTGTTATACCTACATATAGACATATGACCTTGTCGATTTCGCTGCGGCTACGTAATGTTGATGCTAACAACCGCCTATCCTTCATTGCGATGCTCTATCTCTGCGTTCTAGCTTGATTTCAATGGGTCGGCTTTCTTTCATCGACATTTTGATCGCCTCACACACTACAAGAGCCCTCAGTCCCTCCACGCCATCGCAGCTGGCATACTCTTCGTTTTTAACTACTCTAGCAAAATGTTCCATTTGAGCTTCAAATGGAATTTTCATGTCAGGCACATCCAGTTTTGTGCTTGTCAGCTCGTGATTCCAGCTATCTTCCTCGTGACCGTAATTCCATCGAACCATGTCTGGAACACTCAAAGTTCCCTTTGAGCCAAAAATTCGATGAAAATCTTGTCCAGTAGGCGGTATAATTGGATTCTCGGCAGTGCCGCTCTCAAAGCTATAAGGTGAGACAACCGCATCAGAGAGAAGGAAAGTGCCTATCATGCCGCTTTCGAATCGGAGGGTGATTGCTGCGCCCTCTTCTGCATCGAACCCCCTCTGAGAGAGAGCTTGCTCCGCATACACTCGCGTGATGGGACCGTACCAAAAATGAAGCAGGTCGATTTCGTGAATCAAGTTGATGAAAATGGGTCCTGCAGATTCCAGTCGACGCCAATCTGTAGGAGGATCGAAATATAGTATAGGCTTAAAGATTGTCCATAGCCCATTTATTGCAATGAGACGTCCAAGTGTAGGAAGGTGCTGCTTCACTGCTACCGCATACCGGTTGAAGCGGCGATGATGGCCTATCAAGAGAGTACGGTTGCATTTTTGAGCACATTCAACCTACATTCTTTAGTTCAAATAGAAGTGACATTTCCGTTTCAAAACCTACCAGCTCTCGTCCGCTATTAACATCCACACATATCGGCTTCTCGCAGAGAACATGGATACCGTTCTGCAACAGCTCCTTGGCGATGGTAACGTGGGTGTGATTTGGCGTGCACACAACGGCTGCGTCGACCTGCACAGTTTGACTGTCTAGCATTGCCCTGACAGACAGGAAGACAGGGCATTTATACTTTTCGGCCCCTGCGGCTGCCGGAGGATGGGGGTCCACGATACAAGCCAACGCGAGTCCAGAGACATTGAGTACGGCATCTGCGTGTCGCGGGCCAATTGCTCCTTGACCAATGATGGCAACCTTTAGAACCTTCAGCGAGGACATTGTGTGGTAACTGTAGGGTTTGAAAGACGGTGAATGACTGTGACTATGTGCCACATCGGGAACAAGCCCTAGCAGTTATTGCCGGGTTGATGCTGGATCAACACTTATCCGAGGCATGAACAGTAAAGTTTTGATTACAACCTGCAAACCTTAGGAGCTCAAAGCGCCATATCATTACATCATCTGTATCAGGTATGCTTACAACACTAACAACAGGTGTGGCCATAGTTCGTCGGGCATGGATTTGATGAGGTAGGTAATCAGCGTCCAGCAGCAACGCCTAACAGTTCTTCTTATTAAGTACCACAACGTAAATATTTCCACTGAAAGTCTAAAAGAAAGGTGGAGTAGGTCTAATGCTACACTTTTGTTGTACATTTTTTCTTCTGACAATGTAGTTCTGCCACTATTAGTGTTGTTAACTTGAGGTCAAAGTTGCTGGCCTCATCTAATCCGTGCCCAACGAATTATTACCGCTCCTATTGATGAGGGAGCTCGCTCGGACGTACGAAGTACACAGGCCAGGTTACTGTATCCAGGTAGGAATAATCGTTGCAAGTGGAAGGAAGCCACGCCACACGAGTGCGGGGCACCAACGCCAGCCTGGTTCTCCATCAAGGTGGGGCGCAATCCTCATCAAGGATACAAAACATTATAATTTTCATAACCCGCGGTCATTTGTTCGTTACATATTGAGATGCACCAGGACCGTTAAGCCCAGCTGTAGCAATCAATCCCTACCTGGCCGGCGCATCGAAACCCTTTTCCTTCTGACAGATACTCGCTCAAATATCTTCGCTTTCACACACCAGCAGCCCATCCACCCCACTTAATATCACATTAATGTTGCAGGACATGGGTACAAACACTATTCGTGCGATGTGCGCGCTCATTTGCTTGATCTTGTGCGCCGCAGCAGGAGCCTCAGACCATCGAACGTGGCCGGATCGATCCCAAAAGCGATTTGTTGTGTATCTGACAGGGTAAAGTGACGAATTTTCATAGAAGAAACCTTTGTAACAATGACATCAGGCAGCATAATATCGTCCCAGAGCAATCCTTGGTATCAAGGGTGACGCATGTTGCACTGGCGTTCATGAGATCCGAAGTATTCAATGTTCCAAATCAGCAGGAGTGGTCATTGTTTACAACGGTTGCTGAGGTTCGTACACAATTCAAGAGTGGGACGAAAGTTCAAGTAGCAGTTGGGGGATGGGGAAATACCGACGGCTTCTCAGAAGCAGCAAAGACAGAGCAAAGCCGCAAACTCTTCGCTGAGAACATCAAAGCCATGATCGAAACTACTGGTGCCGATGGTTGGTCACTGAAGCCTTAGCAGACAGGCAATGCTGACTTTACCAGGAGTCGACATCGACTGGGAATATCCTGGGTTAGTCTAATCAACCAGCTCCTGTTCTCTACTAATGTATGATCAGAGGCAACGGCGAAGACTATAGAACACATCCGAATTCGAAGAAAGCGTGGGAGATCGAGGCTTACCCCAAACTCCTCGCCGAGATCAGGACGGCAATTGGGCCATCCAAGCTCATCACAGCAGCAGTCCCGGGCCTGCCCAGGGACATGATAGCTTTTACGGAGACTACACTTCCAAAGATATACGAGTCGATCGATTTTCTGAACGTCATGTCGTATGACCTTATGAACCGACGAGACGGCTTTACCAAACACCACAGCGGGCTGGATGGTACGATCGACGCTCTGTCTGCTTACACGCATCCAGCTGTCCAAGTCAAATACTCGAATATTGGATTTGGCTTCTATATCAAGTGGTACAGAACTGCAAGTAATGAAACGTGCGACCTTGTGCCGGCTATCGGGTGTCAGACTGAACTGATGGAAAATCCAATTACGGGCGCTGACTTGGGCAAGGCGGGAGCGTTTTCATGGCATGACGAAGTACCCAACGAGTTGGCAGATTCATTCGCAAGAGCCATGAAGAACGGAGTGGACGACATGACCGGAGGGTTGTTCAGAGGGCACTACTACATGGATAAGCAAGAACGTATTTTCTGGTCGTGGGATACGCCAGATAGTATCGAGAAGAAGCTTGACAATCTCTTCGACCATTCCAACGGCTATGGAGGATCCAAGAACCTCGATAATGTCGGCGGTGTGTTTGCGTGGGGGCTGGGAGAGGATGCGCCGCACTTTCAGCATCTTAAGGCTGTGAATGAGGTACTGCAAAAGTGGGAAGACAGCGCATCCGAACACCAGGAGCTCTAAAAACTGGTCAGTATCGAATTAAAGGTCCGGCTATCAAGCTGCTGCTGAGTCGTGAACCGGTGTAGCCAAGAAAGAACTCCGCGAGGTACACACGGAGTTGACCCACGCCAGTGCCGAATAGGAAAGGCGCAAATCGCACTCTCTGTTAAAGTACTACTCTTAGTGACTCTTTCTTCTAATTTCTACACAAGATTGATGGTCAAATTTCATGCATACAGCCCAAGGTGAATCATGGGATCAAAGACTCCAGAAGGCCAGCGTCGAGGTCCAGATGGTACGAAACGTGAGTTCCTACTCGGGCTGTCATACTAACAAGCATGCAGAATCATCAGATGGCTCTGCAATCAACACTATTAACCCTCCCAAACCGGCAGCGGCAACCGGATTGGTTGAAGGTGTACTCGAGGGAAAGGATGGGGACGATGGCGACGACGACGAGAGCAATGAAGGACCTGACCTGAAAGTTGATAACGGTAAGTACCTACATTCTGCATTGGTATCCCTACACTGCTGAGTCGACAAGGTGAGAAGAAGAAGAGAAAGAGAAACAGGACCAAGAAGAAGAAATCATCCGCCGCGCAGCAGACGAGTCCTCCTCGTGTTGCACTTGCAGACGTGTTCAAGAATAAACCATACCCAGTGGGCCAGATCGTAGATTACGCGAAGCGCGACGAGAACCTCCAGCGCACGACCGACGAAGAGTTTCGACACCTATCAGTCGTGAATAACATGGACGACGAGTTCTTGAGGGACTACCGCAAAGCTGCCGAAGTCCATCGAGAAGTCCGCCAGTACGTGCAGAAGATTGCAAAACCCGGAGTCATAATGAGCCAACTCGCCGACGAGATTGAGGATGGCGTGCGTGCTTTAGTTGGCCACCAGGCTGTCGAAACTGGCGATGCTCTCAAAGCTGGCATGGGATTCCCGACCGGACTGTGCTTGAACAATGTCGCTGCCCACTGGACACCCAATCCTGGCGGCAAAGACATTGTTCTTCAGTATGACGATGTTCTCAGTGTGGACTTTGGAGTGCACGTCAAAGGCCGGATCGTCGACAGTGCCTTCAAAATAGCCCACAACCCAGTCTACGACAACCTCCTCGAGAGCGTTAGAGACGCCACCAACACCGGTCTCAGAGTCAGTACCCCATCAAACATTCCACACATACACTACTCACACAGAGTCTAGGAAGCCGGAATCGACGCCCGAATGGACCACATCAGCACCTGCATCCACGAAGTGATGGCGTCCTACGAGGTAACCCTTGACGGAAAAACCATCCCCATCAAGCCCATCAACAACATCACCGGGCACAACATCCTGCGTTACAAAATCCACGGCGACAAACAAGTCCCGTTTGCCAAAACCCGCACCAACCAGCGCATGGAAGAAGGCGACATCTTCGCCATCGAGACCTTCGGCAGCACGGGCCGCGGCTCCATCCGCGACGACATCGGCGTGTACGGCTACGGCCGCAACGAGAAAACGAGTGCGCGCGGCCTGCACCATGCGTCTGCGAAGGCGCTATTGAAGGTGATTGACGAGAACTTCGGCACGCTGGTTTTCTCGCGGCGCTATCTCGAGCGTCTGGGGGTGAAGAATTACCATCTTGGTATGAAGTCGCTGGTAGCGAATGGGATTTTGGAGCAGTATGGGCCTTTGGTGGACGTGCCCGGGTCTTATGTTGCGCAGTTTGAGCATGTGAGTATCCTTGCTGGATAAGTGTGGTGCGTGCTGACTCGGATATAGACTGTTCTGCTAAGGCCGAACTGTAAAGAGGTCATTTCTCGCGGAGATGACTATTGAGCAGTGACCACGATGGGATGAGGAAAGAATTTACTAGCAGTGAGCATCGGTCCAGCAGCGTGAAGTTACTTGGTATGGCATTCAACATGTCCCCATCGCTTATGACGTCTCGGCCTGGCTTCAACAGCCTCGGGTTTGTCAATCATTCGTGCTTCTGTGCTTGGAGTATCTCTTAGTAGCGCCCTATCTCGGCGGATCTAGCCTTCGTTTTATTCTATACTGCCTTGTCACAGCATAGAGTCTGGTGAGAAGCTTCGTAGTGTTCACAAGAAACCATTTGTAGCAAGCTTAAAGGTGTGAAGCATCATTCTACACCGATCACATATTCTCAACACTCAATTTCCTATGCCGCGGCATGTTCTAACCTCAATGTCCGACAACCTTATCACAAGAACATAGCTTGACGTGTGCATCCTATTGCTGAATCATGTACTCTAGCATAACTTTTAGCTATCAAGGTCATAGAGCAGACAACCCCCTGTTCTGAAGTTATACACGAAGGCTTTCCCATCTCCCACACCACTCCCCTTCTCGCTCTCATCACCCTTGATTTCTCTCCATTTAGCACGATACCCAAGCAGCAAATCATGGAGTTCCTGCAAATATTTCCGCTCCACGATAGGCAGCTTTTGTATCACATGCCGCCACGTATCCGGATCGCTCAGCCTTGTCTCGCGTATCAAGTTCATAACCTCGTCCTTGGTCTCGATGGCTGCAATGGGGGCATCTTGAAACGACTCCAGGAGTTCGTGAGAGCGAGATTGGGCTGCTTCGATGATGGACCATTTGTTGCTCTTCTTGGAGCGGTGGTGAGAGATGAGCACGTCGACGTTTGCTCGTGTCGAGGGCTGACTTGCTGGGCCGGGATTGTGCGCACCTTTGGTCAGGCGCTGGGCAGCATTGCCTTCTCGGGCCTCGCGGTCGCGTGTTTCGCTGCGAAGATAATTGAGTAGATCGGCGGACCGCAGGTCAGTGTCCTCTTTCTTCGCAATCGATTTCACTTTGAGGTCGGGCTTGTCAGGGGCAACGCCGTGTTTGATGATGATGACCCAGCTGTGACGGTCGTCGCGATAATGGCGAAGCACGTCCTCAAAGTTGTGCGCATCGACAGAAAGTTCGGCGCTGTAGCCGTGTGCGATCAGTTCAGATACCATCTTGACACCCGAAGATCGAAGAATGTTTGGATCGAAACTAGCGACAATGCAGTCGCAGCGGCGTGGCATCCAAGAGACCGCTGGTGTATCTTCCTCAACGTGTTTCTTCAGGAAAGTAGCCTTCTCTGGCTTCTTCAAGTAGCGCGTCATAGAGCTGACTAGCCTGTCCCAGCCTATATTGACGCCAACCGCATGATAGCCAGTGCCAGTCCTGTTGTAACCAGGTCCCTTCGGTCGATACTCCTCGATGAGCTTGTCATAGCGACCGCCAGCGGCAAGGACAAGACGCTGTTTATTGTCGAAAAGACATTGGAAGAGAATACCGCCCGAGTAGAACTTCTCGTTGAAACTGCTGAGCGCACTGAGATAAACTTTCCGTTTCACACCCCAGAGTTTCATATAGCTGACGAGAGAGCTGAGATGTGCGAAGATGGCGTGAGTCCGGTCGTGGTATTTGGTGCCTTCAAAGATGCGTCGTAATTTCGTGAAAGCTTTCTCGGATGTGTCTCTCCAGTCAAAACGAGCTAGATCGTCAAGAGATGTAGACGAGATGCCGATGTCTGAAGAGCGTAAATCGTTGCGTACAGACTGCCAGTTGTTCTTGCCAATATTCAGCTTGCTTAGAACGGCCTTAACTGCAGGTCGCTGAGGTACACTGATCCTACAGAAGTCCAGGACAATCTCCAACAAGTTTGAGTGGTTGATGTGAAAACACATCTGCGTCCACCGTAGCGAAGGGAACTCATCAATGATCTCGTCGACTACTTTTAGGACTTGTGCCTCTTTCAGTGCTAGGTCAAGGGTGTCGTATGAGAGAATATCGAAGTCAGCCTCACCGCTACTCAACGGTGCACCACCCGTGTACGTGTCTCGATACACATGCCCGACGGTGAAAGTCTTCTCCAAGAATGGAGCGCCCCTGCCAATGCTGCGAGCATGAGGTAAAGTGAAATCGTAAGGCAGTTGTACCAATGTGCCCGAGGGGTCGAAGAGCTTGACAACGTTGTTATCCGCATAGTGGTCTGACCAGGGCAGAAGTAATTGGCGCTGAACTTCCACAGCACCATGGCTTCTGAAAATCATCGCTAGCCTGTCTTTGACCAGATTCTGAAGAAGCACGTCATTCGCTTTGATATTCTGAGCAGCAAGACCCATGTCCCATGTGTAATCCTTCGCTTGCGTGTCGGGCTTTTGCGAGAACAGAGCAGTCATCATTTTCGCGTAGTGCGGCGAATTACGGTCAGACAGAGCCTTCAGTGCTTCTTTGACAGCCTCATCCTCAATCTGTACAGGGACCTTGCCAGTCCTCAGTAGCTCAGCACAGTTGGGACGCTCGGACGGCCGATGGCTGATCAAAGACATGATGATGCTGCCCTGCAACGACTTTTGTGGAGTATTGAACTCGGCAGGCAAAGCATGTTTGCGCTCACGCAATATGCAGATCTCTTTGTCCCGTTCCATAGCTGTACCCAGGGGATAGCACATCTCGAAGAAGATGATACCCATAGAATACATATCCACTCTGTCGTTGTAGTTGCCTGAAACAGTTGAACTTAGCTCGGGAGCCACGTATAGAGCTGTTCCAACGCTACGTGTCATGTCACCACCAGCATCCGGGTTGCCGTTCGACATCTTGCTGTCAGGCCTTTGGTACTGACCACTTGTGGCCAAACCAAAATCACCGATCTTGGGTACTTTGGCCATGTCGATGAAGATGTTATCAGGCTTCAGGTCGCGATGAATGATACCATGGCCATGGATATGAGCAAGCCCTTCTAAGATCTGTCGAAAAAGCCTCCAGTACTCTTCTGGATCATCGTAAAGGCCTCTGCGAATAAGATCACGAAGGGTTTGCTTCTCGCAGAACTCCATCTGAATGTATAAGATAGACCTAGCTGGTCTTGTCGCAAAGGTGCCAGATGCAGTTCGTCTCCGGACCAAAGGCGAACGAGGGCCGGCACTTGCAGTACCCGTGCCGTCTTCTATAAATCTGGTCAGCTATTTGTTATGATTACAGACGTTGAACACATACCAGAATCCGAGCCAAAGACAACAGCCCCATCATCTTCGTCGTCCGAGCCAGCCTCAGAACCGAACTCGATCTTGTAGTCGTTGGAGCTAATGAAGTCTAACCCTGTACTTCGGCTGTAGGTGACGCTGTGAGTCCCACCTGGAGATACGTTGGAGTCAGAGTCAGGTTCTTCCGAGTCAAATCCAGAATCATCGTCAGATAGCTCGGAACTGGCACCAATGTCTTCTTCTGGCCAAGCTGTGTAGTAACGGACGACGCAGGGGTGATTGAGTCGTGACAGCAGCATGACTTCGGACAGGACCTCGGTCAATGCAGAGGCAGACTTCTGCTTAATCTTCTTGATAGCGTAGATGCGGCCATCTACTTTATTACGCGCCTTGACAACTTCGCCATATCCACCTTTGCCCAAACGTCCTTGCTCAACCCAGTCCTCAGCATAACGAGAATAGGATGGCCCAGCGCCAGCGGAGGACTCGCGACGAAGCCGATAATGGCCGAGAGACGAGGATGAATGTCGAGAGCGCATTGGTGTTGGAGGTCGATCGTATACTGGTACGTCGTTTCGCAGAAATTCGCAGGGTATAAGGTCGAATGCTGAAGGTCTTTTCCGTGGGTCGGGCTTGAAGAACTTTCGCATCATTTCCTGAAGAGGTTCAGAGCAGTTCATCGCGTCTGACAGATCTTTCGGTGAGTTGTACTTGTGTGGTACATCCAGCCCGAAAAGCATCTGTAGGAACACCACGCCCAGATCCCAAACGTCGGTTTTACGGGTCCTCTTAGAATCCTGACCAAGCTCAGCGGGGACCCAGAAGGCAGACCAAGAGGATGTGAAGGCCCGTTCGCCTCGATATAAGTCTCTCAGACTGTGTAGGCTCTCCTGAAACGCTGCGTCTGCCAGTTTGACAGAGACCGTTCCATCCGAGGATTTGTTGAGCAGGATGTTGTGCGGGAATACGCGCTTGTGTACGATGCCGTTGCGGTGGAGGTAATCGAGGGCTTCTAGAAGCTCTATTGTCCAGGAGCGCACTCGCGCAACTGGGATCTGCCCATCATCTTCAATCTTCTCGCCTATCGACCCTTTGTTGGCGTGCTCCATCAGGATGTTGATCTCCCAACCAGACTCGGGAAGATGCTCAATCTTGAAGTCGAACACACTGAGAACAGCGGATTGCCGCAAACGCTTTGCCTCTTCCATTTCCGCCTCAAACTCCATGATCGCTTTTTTCAACTGCGGGTTTGCAGAGGCATCTTTATCGCCGATCCGAACGCGCTTAAGAACTAGTGTGATGTTTGCTGTGATACCGATCGGTTTTACTAGTAGCTCCTCGGTCACTGGGCCTTTGCGGAACGGTAGCATGCCTTCCACAGCGCTGCACTCGATGACAGCGTCTTCCAACTGTAATGATATGATCCTGTCGAATGATACGTAATTGGCGCTATTGGCAGTCTGAAAATATGATGTTGGTGTAATGACTGACGTCCTGTGGCTCTTACGTTTGGCCATCAGATCCTTGCGTCGCATTTCGTCACTAACCATTTGCTGCAACGTGCGCTCTTCTTCGGCTTTGGCTTCATCACGCATTTTCTGAAGGTCTTCTTCATGCTGCTTGGCGAGTTCGACAGCTGCTGCCTCTTGCACGGCACGCTCAGCGCCTAGGTTTTCGAAAGCACCATCTGTTTCACGCACTGCAACCTCATCCTCCAGTGCATCCTGGACTTCAGTGGCGATCTCATGGAGCATGACTTCTCCTACCAACTCAGCAGGTTTGGTCTTTAGTATGTGCTGTAGCCTCTCCTGGGTACGTTTTCGAAGCTTGGTTGTTCCTTCCAGAGTGATGGTGGGGAGCGATTTTGGGTAAGTCACTGTGAGTTTGGCACACATCATGACAGAAATGGCTTCGTTGGAGAACGACTTCAATTTCAGTCGTATCTCTCGATCTGCAGATTTGCCCCATGCTTTTTTCGGTTCTGACTCCTCGTAGTCTTCCATGAATACGGCCTTCAGAACCTCCCGCTCGTCCTCCTGTGCTGCCTCATAAGTCTCCGAATGTTGGGAGACCAATGAGGGGCGCATGGGTAGGGTCTCTTGAGTCGGACTTGCTGGACCGGGGCCATTACTTCCATTAGGGGAGAATACATTTTGCTGCTTTTTGTTTCGCGGTGTCCTGTGCGGTGCCATGTTGGGCTGTCTCGTAGCTGATTGAAAGTGCCGTCATGAAGAGGAAACGGAGAGAGGAGCAGCCGAAGCTGCTGCCCTTACACTGCAGACATGTCGTGTTTATGTGTTGTTGTTGAGTGAAAGGCGTGGCTATGACGGAACGCAGACTTCGCAACCACAAGTCGAAGTAGCGGTGGGGTAGTTGCCCCCACTAAGTTTACGCTAGACTAGCGCCCGGACGCGCCTTCCTGCAACCATGCAGTGTTGCGAACACAAGCTGAAGCCAGGCCTCGTGTCTTCTCCCTCTGCACTCTCGCAAGCTTGGAAAACACTGTGCTTCTCTTATGGAAACCCGGCTTGTTCCTCTCCACCTCGCAGTCGGCGCATACTGCTAACAACTCGCGCTATCCGTGCACCGTATCGGCGAGTAAACAAATTCAAGACAGTAAACAAACCAGCGACAACCGCAACACCATCGCTACGAGGCCGCCGCAACGCATACGCCACCATGTTTTCCTGGATAACTGGACCGCGCATCACGAATGTGATCGAGGATCTGCAAGCAGGTACGCGGTCTTACATGCATAAGCCAGCAGTATAGAGCTAATGAGCCTCTAGAGCCCGCCTACGAGTCTACCTTCATTGACCCCCCCGAAACGCCAGCTCACCAATTTGCCGTCAAGGCGTTCAAACACGCGATATTCGGTACGCCTGCACCCGAAGATCTGAACACTGCGACAAGAAAGTTCGAGACCAAGGCTAAGATAGCCTCTGCGAATGCAAAGTTCGTAGAGCTCTCTGCGCCGAAGAACGACGACTTATCAGGATCGCCCGCAAAACGAGCCGGCGGCATCCTTATGACCCCAGGAACAGCGAACAAAGGAAGAAAGACTGTATCTTTTGGGTCACAGATCGAGGACAATGAAGGAAAAACAAATGGCATCAGCAGGAGCGGCATTCCAAACAACTGTCCAGGGAAGTTTCCCAGTCCCTGGACACCGGGTACGGAGCTTAAATTGGACCCTGGGAGCGACAAGAGGCCACGTACCAAGCTTACTGAAGCCCTGCTCGATGCGCGCACCACCACCCAGCCGAAGTCTGGACAGAAACAGAAGGCCAGAGATGACAGCGACATCACAATGGATCTTGGTGCACCTCGCTCAGAGTCCGGCAAGTACTGGAAGGAACAGTACGAGAGCTACGCAGAGCGGAGCGAGAAGGAGATGAAGAAGGTCGTTGCGAAGCAGCAGCTGGCTAAGAAGTTTGCAATGAAAAAAGACAGCGAGGTGACAGAGCTGGCCACAAAGCTCGAGCAAGAACGTAAGCGGTTCCGGTCTCGGGAGCGAGAGCTCGAACAGCAGAACAAAGAATACCAAGAGCGACTGCGTCAGGCCATGGGTGAAAGCACATCAACGAGCATGGAGAATGCAGCCTTGAAACAGCGAATAGCCACTTTGGAGAAGGCAGTAGCGACAGCTGGTATGCAAGGCAAAGTCGATTTCTCGATCTACGAAGACTCGAGCAAGGAGGCGACACGATCACGGAAAGAAACCGAGGCTGCGCCCGCGGCGACGTTTGTGCCATCGCTGAACATGACATCATCCGGCAAAGAGAACAGCTCCCCGTCCAAGTCAAGACGCACTCGTCGTCAGAGTGTGCCAGACGCTGCTACTCGTGCTGCTGTCTCGTTGCGTTTGGGAACGGCCAAAGACGAAGCCTCGATCATACTGGCGAAGTCTTCTGCTGCGCACATTGAGTTGACAAAGCCAGGACTTGAGCCACAGCAGTCATCAAGACCCTCAAGAACACCGCTTAGCAGCCGTCGAGTCAGCCCGGCGAAGGAAAACGTCGGCCCTTCACCCTCTGTTCCGTCCAGTCCTTTGCCTGTACCTTCGCCAGAAGCGGACCCTTGGATGAACATGGATGAGAGCTCGATACCTCAGCTTGACAAGAGGGCGATGCCGACAGCAGGGTCGCCATACGTCAACCCATCGTGGAATCCACCCCCAAAGAAACACCGAACATGCAGGTCAGTGTCGCAGAACACGAAGTCAGAATCGCAAACCATCCGGCAGAAAATGGAGAGTGCGGATGCGAGGACTGAGGCCAAAAATAACCAGGACCGTGTTGGAGAGCAGCCGGCGCTCGACTTGGAGGCACGGCTCGCCGCGTTGTCCACGAAGCCTAAGAAAGATGGCACAGAGAAGTCTAGAGCTGAAACAGCCAGACATTCACCGACTGATCCAAAGTTCGATCTCGCCAAGATCACGTCGCATCATGCAGAAGGGTCGGCCAAGATCAAGCATGACAGGGTTGAGATGCTGCCAGTCGACCGAAAGGCTGAGGCGAGAAGGCGTCTTGAGGAGAGGAAGAAGCTGAGGAAGGCTGCTCCAGTATGACCGGGTTATGATCTGCTTTGAGCGTGTAAATCATTCCTTTTGTTGTAGGGCGTCACTTTACAGCTGGGCTGGTGGCCATGCCCGGTTTCACGGTTATCGAGTATTGATATTGGAGTAAAGGATGATACCACACAATTCACTTCAGCGGCAACGCCTTATTTATTCTTGTATACTCTCTTGTCTCATTATGCAATGTCTATGGGTATCTTCTCCCTCCTTCGTTGATGGTACAACAAAACTACATGCGAAATGAAACGCTCGTAAACGCGACTTCACATGCACAAACCACTCTACTTCATCGCAACCAGCCTCAACGCGTCCACAACCGCCGGCGCCGCCCTCTCCAGCCCACTCCTCTCCCCGGAGCCCATCTTCCCCAACACATACCGCGACACCACATTCGGATCCCTGCTCTCCGGCCGCCCAATCCCCACTCCAACACGCCACCACTTAACCCCCCCTAAATGCTGCTGACAACTCTTCAACCCGTTGTGCCCGCGCGCACTCGCCCCGCTCTCGCGCACACTCACCTTCCCCAGCGCCGACTCCAGCTCGTCGTGCACCACGACCAGCCTGCCGTCCTGGGCGGGCCCCGCGCGCCGCTTCAATTCCGCCAGCCACGCAGCATACGCCTTCTTGACGCCCACCCCGCTGACGTTCATCAGTGCCACCGACTGCCAGAACGTCCAGTCGTCGTCCGGCGGCCCGCCCTGCGTCTTCGCGTACCCGCCGAGCAGCGACAGCGAGAAGGTCGTGTTGTCCGGGCGCGCGACTAGCCCCGAGAGCCCTTTCGTGAAGGGCTGGTAGGATTTGCGCACGGCGATGTACGACGTTACGATGTGGCCGGCCGAGTGCAGGGTGTTTGCGTATGCGGCGCCCGGGTTGCCGATGCTGCAGATGAGCAGGGGGAGGGGGCCTGCGGGGGGCATGTCGGCGGGGAGAGATGGGGGGATCGGCGCGTGTGGGTGTGCGGGGTCTGGGTGTGCGGGTTGGGAGGGTTGTTTGGGTTGATTGGCGTGTTTGCGCGGTTTGGGGGGTTTGGCGGCGGGGGCGTCGGTCTCGGAGGATGTGTCTGGCGGCGTTGGGGGGAAAGTTTTGGTTTTCTTCTGCTTTCGCAGGGCGCGCTTGTTGAGGCCTGCGCTGCGGTTGATGGAGCCGTTGCTGAGATATTGTGTCGCAGGGATATTTTCGGGATCGGCGGCTGGGGCCGTAGGGCTGGCCACGTGCTCACGTGTTGGCGCGACAGACATTGTGCCGTGGCGGGAATTTTTTCTAGACTCGGGCTTGGAAGGAACGAGAGGCGCTGCCTACTTATTGCTGAAGTTCTCACTTTATCTATAACGAATATCGGGTCCGTCAATAGACTGGTCTATTTCGTTCGTACCGTAGTCGTGAAGTGTACAGCCACAGCGAAGAGTCATCGTGTAGATTTGTAAGGGCGGCGACGTTCACGCCTGACAGCAGCGCCCTTTTGATTCTTTCAACAGCAGCACAATATCCTCATCTTCCCAACAGCCTTCGTTGAGATTTCGCGAATTTGACATATTGTGGGATGCGATTTGTAAAGTCGCGGAATGACGTATGGGTGATTACTTAGCGCGATCGCTCAGGAACCAGGGTCTCGATCGCGGCTCCGCATTGTGACATCCGCCACTGCAACTCTTGAGTTTGACCAACAACAGTTTTCGCGAGACCTTTGTCTGGAATCCCCCTCGTCGCTCTTGTTTGGATCCATAGTATCACATCATGGCTGACAGGCCGGCGACGCCACCACGAGCCACTCGCTCAGCGGGGAAGCTGCCGCCAAATCCCCCAACGCCGGAGCAGATCAGGCGAATGGTAACAAAACTGGTGTAGAGAATATAGACATGTACTGACAATCACCAGGAAGAAGCTCGACTCCGAGCGAAAGCACAAGCACAGCAAGCACAGGCAGCCCGACCCTCCCCAGCGCCTGTTGCCGGCACGAAGCGCGCATACTCGTCCATAACCTCATCCGCCACGCCTACCCAGTCCCGCAATGCCAGCTCCGTGCAGTCGTCTGGTGGTTTCATCCAGCCGCCCTCGAACTCATATATCCACCAAAGCAAGAGCAAAGACATCAAGCGCTCCGACTTCATCGACTATGACTTCAGCACTATGACCGACACAAAGGGCGGCTTCCTCAGCACCACCGACGATCCGAACAATCGCGCCATGTGGACCGGCAAGAACCGCGAAGAGCAGAAACCAGAAGGCATGACGCTCGCCGAGTGGGAGCGCGAGCAAGTCCGCAAGAAACTCCGCGAGTCGCGCGCGGGGCCCTACGAGCCGGGAATCTCAATCCTCAACGCAGTAAACGGCAAAGACGAAGCCGCCGACGACGAAGCGGCGCTCCTCGAAGCCGCCGAGAACGCCGAAATCGAAGCCGGCACCTACACCGGCAAATACGGCGACGGCAAAAAGGACGTCCCGGGCAAGTGCCGCGAGTGCAACAGCCTCGAAATCGACTGGAAATGGGCCGACACGTTCCACGTCAGCGTGTGCGCGCGGTGCCGCGACCGGCTGCCGGACAAGTACAGCCTGCTGACCAAGACCGAGGCGCGCGACGACTACCTGCTCACGAACCCGGAGCTCGCCGACGAGGACCTGCTGCCGCACCTCGAGCGCCCAAACCCGCACCGCTCGTCGTTCCACAACATGCAGCTCTTCCTGCGCCTGCAGGTCGAGGCCTACGCGTTCAGTGCTAAGAAGTGGGGCGGTGCCGCCGCCCTCGACGAGGAGTACGAGAAGCGCAGCACCGTTGCCAAGGCCCGCAAGCAGAAGAAGTTCAAGAACAAGCTCGAGGACCTCAAGCGCCGGACGCGCGTCGAGGCGTATAAGCGGGCGCGGCTGGGCGGTGAGGCGGAGTTTGGGCAGAAGATTAAGGGGAGGTATGATAGGCATGAGCATGAATGGGGGAGGGGCGTGCTGGATACCGAGACGGGATTGACGCGGAAGGCGTGTGGGGAGTGTGGGATGGAAGTGGAGGAGCTGGAGTTTTGAGGGGGGGAAGGAGGTGAGATATAATGTGATACCCAAATGTTTGAAAGTTTATGCGCACGATGACGAAGAGCTTTGGACTGGTCTTGAGAACAGTAATGTGACGTTCACGTTCACATTATTCTGATATAGCCTGTTCCGTGTTTTGCAAAGCAAGCTACATTTGTAACATGTATACTACATTAAGAACTACACCTCTGTCTTGCTATATGCGCTAGGTATACCAGTCCCTTTACGTCTACCTACAATCTACTTTCCACTGCTGGTGATCTCTCGCGTATTGAGCAAGACGGCTTTGGATTCCATGGACAAATCAGACATCAGTCGTAGCAGTCCCAAGACGTGGCATGTGGTAACGGCTTTGCTCAACGACAGAGTGTGGTGTGTAGTACCTTTTCAAGGTTGGCCGCGGAGCCAAGAGCTGGTACTTAGGCGGGTGGTTACGTGTCTGGTAACCGCCAATAGTCGCTTCCGATCCTTCCTGCACAATGGCTTGTTATGCGTGGGCTAAGCGCCCAGCCTGACAGCCTTGCTCTGTTCGGCCTTTCCCCGCCACTCCTACCTCTACATCCTCCCAGCAGCAACTTTGCCCTCCGCAACATGGGTTATGAATACAAGCCTCTTCGCAATGATGGTCTGCGACTGCTCAGACCTGTATACATGGGGATGGACAGCCTTAGATTCGAGATCTCGCATCACATGCGTGAGGCCGCACCTGCCTATACGGCTGTATCCTATACCTGGGGAGATGGTGAAGCTACGGAGCGCATTTTTCTTGATGAGAAGTCGTTTTTGATAAGACTTAATCTGTGGTCTTGTTTGTACTATCTGGGAAAAGCTGCCGAGTCTGGACGCGTGCCGTGGCGGTATCTTTGGGTCGATGCTATATGTATCGACCAGAACAACGACCAGGAACGTAATTCTCAGGTCCGGGTCATGGACCAGATCTATCGCTACGCTTGCATTGTGTCTGTCTGGTTGGGACTACCCCCCATCCCGGACGATATGGAATTCTACACCGACCATAACCTCGCTCAAGTCAGAATGTTCGACTTTGGAGGCTTCGACTGGTATGACCACATGGAAGATCTTGCTAATCGTCCATATTGGACTCGCTTCTGGGTCATACAAGAGTGTCTAACCCTTTGATACTGGGCGCCTAGCGATTCAAGAAGGGTTGTCGTCGATAGATCATCCGTGCTTGTTGCAATACTCCACGTCTGTCGCCACGCAGCTCAGGAGCTGTACATGGAATCCAACCTCACAGACTGGCTGCAACACTGCAACCGCATCTGGCCGTTCACTTTGCATCACGTATGTCTTCGCCCGGGGTGCAGACGTCACAAGACGGCTAACACTAGCCGACCGGAGCTCCTGGCGTAGACAGATATGACTTCGCCGCGACAGCATCTGGGATGATATTGGACCCGGCTGGCTGGTGGTAGGGACCAGGACTAATGCAAGGACCTTCTTCGACCAGCAAATCGACTACCTGGGACGTACCGACAGCAACAGCGAAGTAGGCAGCAAGTGTGGAGCTAACACTAGCAGCTTATTGGTGCTTGCTATAATATATGGACCCTTCTTCCCGCAGGACTGATCAACGCCAGAGCTTTTGGTTGGCTGCCCACATCTGGATAGACAGATGTGACAGTTTGGGAGACAGTCTGCAGGGCAAAAACGTGTGCTCTGTCCACTTACAGAGCTTAGACGTGGAATGAAGAAGTAGTAAAAGACCCTATCTCTATAGCTTGTAGAGGGCAATAGATAAAAGACTTGGTGACTGCGGTAGGGAGAGATGTTCATGTCGCTCTTAGCTTGTTTACTTGAGTGTCCGGTTGTGAGATTCTGTTTTACACCGACACCGACCTAGTACGATAACAGCGGGAAAGAAGACACCATGGATAATCTCGAAACGAAAACGGAATGCACTGGATCTATCTTGGGTATCTGCCAGGAGGTATCGAGGGGTGCGTTGCTGTCCCGCGCCATCGGATTCCTGATTCCCGAGTCGCATCTTCCACCCCGTCTGGATCCGGACCTGCTACACGGCTGCCCTCGACAGCGCGTACCAGGACATGTTCGCGGACGGGCAGACAGACTCTGGGCCGGCCATGGTGCCTGACGCGAGTCTGCACGGAGGGTTCGGGCAGCACTGGCCCGAGGGCGTTCGTTCCTGCTGCCCCAGCTCCCAGACACCATCTACCACAACGCCGGGCACCCCGAGAACGACGCGGTCCGGCTTCCGCTCCGACCGCCGACCGATGCGGCGCGACTGCCGCTGTACAGCGCCGTCATGCGGTGCACGTCGCTCCGTTACCTCGTCGACGAGGAGGCGCGGCGGCAGGAAACCGGTCAAGGTGCACTTCTTCGACATCCATGGCCAGTCACTCTGGTGCAATACGAGCCGCCCGCAGCACATGCAGGACTTTGAAGCAAGTCCCACTGGAGGCCATCTGTCGGGGCTCCTTGAGAAGTGCGAGGACTGCCATGAGCTACTGCATCCAGGGACGCTGCTGGCTGTATGCTGGGGAATAGAGCACTGTCGTGGATATTTGCCATCTGGTGAGCCGCACTTTGAGCAATCCCAACATTGCGCTCCGTCACACCGCTTTTCCGTGGCTTGGGCGACGTTGGGGGTAGGGTGGGAGGCAAGTGCTTGGGAAGGTTGTGCTAGGTAGTAGATCTCTAGTCGTCTTAGGCGCACAATACTTTCCAAGTAGCAAGGCACACGTTTCTGCGCGCACTCCATCAAAACCATCGTCCCAATGTTGCTCAGTAATTGGGCAATTCTTATAGTATAGTCGTTGCTAGAATGTGCGGACCCGCCGGCCCATGGAGCAATTGGGTGAGCACCACGGTACTACTGTGCGGGCAGCTGCACAGCTGGTGCTAGCAAGCGCTACAGTAGTGGTGTTGAGTAAACTATAGATAGACCCTGGTTGCAGGTGCTAGGATACTGCTTATAGTAAGACTAATAATTGCTAGTCTTTTAGAGATTACTATTAGACCTTATAGTTAGGGGCACTAGGTAGTTAAGGAATAAGAGAGGGTGTTAGGATATATTATGTCTTAAAGTAGGACTAATCGCTACAAGGTAGCGATTAACGGGTACTTAGACTATATACTATACTACCCCGCCTCTTACGGGCCTACTCTGGCCTGGTATAGGGTACTTGAGCCTATCCTGGGCGCGGGTCCTAACACTACTTCGTAAGCTACTAAGCTAGCAAGCTAAAAAGGCATCACGACCTACTTAAACAGTAAGACCTTGCTTAGAACAGTATATATTGCACTTCTGTCCTAAGTTATATAAGATAGGACCTAACATTACTAGGGGTTAGTTGTTTTAGTTTTAGCACTTATACGCTTAGACGCTTGCTTACTTCCTTACTATCTTCCTCTCTTCCTCTCTTCCTCTCTTCTCTACCTCCCTACTTCCTTACTTCCCTACCTCCTTACCCCCCCCCCCCCCCGGTCCTTCCTCTCTTGCGTCTGATCGCTTCACTTTAGAAATGCGAGTGAGTGCGGGTGATTTTGTGTGCGATGTGAAATGCAGTGGGGTAGCCTGAGCACAGACGAGGCGGACAAAGGTCAGTGAGCGTGTGGTGGAGTGCAATGAAACAGTAAATTTCGAACTACTGTGTGCTCAACGACGAACTGTGTAGCAACGAAGCACGCGAGAACAAGTACGGCGATACAAACAACGTCGACAACCAACACCAGACAACCGGCTACCGCCCCGCGCCGTCCACCGAGTACACGGGCGGCGGCGCGTCGACGCCGACCCGCGCAACCCCCTCGGGGCGCCGCATGACCGCGTCGCCCGGCCCATGCACCTTGATGACATCGAGCTCGACATTCCCCTCCGCCGCGCGCTCCTCTTTCGCGCGCGCCCTCAGCGCCACAGCGCCCGCCAGCCCGTAGAACACCAGCGCGGCGACCAGCGAGCCGCAGGCCGAGGCCAGCATGAGCGTCATGTAGTAGAAGCGGTCCGCGTCGGGGGCGTTGTCTCTGAGGACGGCTCTGACGGTGTCGAAGAGGGGGTCATGTAGTTGGGGGGAGGTTTGTGCGACACGCAAAGACGCAGCGAGCGGGATCCGCGGGGGATGGTTGAAGAAGCCGGCGTCAGTCGCGTGTGCGGGTTTCCAGCTGACGACGCCGTGGCGGCGGCCAGCGCGGCCGACGGGTTCGCCGGGGGCCCAGCCGCACAGATCGGGTGCTGCCAGCGTGGCGTTCTCGACGTGGAAGCCCTTTTCGGCGAGCCAGGCGGCGAGCACCGGCGGGTAGAAGCGCATGTAGCCCGTGAGGATGGAGAAGTTGTAGGGCGCGGCCGGGTGGGTGAAGAAGACCGGCCGGTAGCCCGACTGCCAGTACGACGTGTACGGCTCGATGCAGAAGGTGCGCGTCGGGGCGTGGGGGGTGAGGGTTAGAGACGCGGGTGGGAGAGTTAGAGATGCGGATAGGGTGGCGAGGGTGAGCATAAGAGTGGCGTGTGGATGCATGGCGTAAGTGAATGGATGCGAGTAGCAGTGATGTTGATGCTGGTGGCGATGGGAGAGACGAGTGGTGGGAGGGAATCGGGTTTTGAGGTCACGGCGGAGGGTCTTGCCAGAGGGAGGTGCGATGTGGAGGCAGGCGGTACTGACAATGAATACTCCCCATGCTTTGCAAATGAATTTATTCATGTACGATCAAAGTGTCCTAGTCGCCGAACGGGTAGTTGAATGCACCGCGACAGAAAATAGAAGTCGCTCGCCATGCAATACATTCTTGACATGATGATCACGCATCCTGGTCGCCAAACGGATAATTGAACTTGAGCAGCGCATTCAGCCCCCCGACCCAGTGGTCCTCGGTCTGGTCATCCCCGGTCGCGCGCACAATGCACGGCACGCCGCCGCGCCACTCGCCCGTCTTGGAGCGCACATGCTCGCCCATGACACGCACCTCCATGCCCGACCCCAGGCCCTCGGTGACGGTGCAGCCGTCGATGCTGACCTCGACCTGCTTGCCGCGGTTCTTGTCGCCGAGGCGCAGGGTGATGGGCGTCTCGGCGGGCAGCAGCAGCGGGCGGAACGACAGCGAGCGCGGGCAGATGGGCGTTAGCAGCAAGGATGGCACGAGCGGGTGCACGATGCTGCCGCCGCTGGACAGGCTGTAGGCGGTGCTGCCGGTCGGCGAGCTGACGATCATGCCGTCGGCTACGGCCTCGGTCAGGAAGCGGTTGTTGATGTACACGTCGATGATCTTGAGGTGCGGGCTCGACCCGCGGTGCAGCGTGACCTCGTTGAGGGCGTACGTGTCGGCGTCGCCGGCGATGCGCGTGCCGTCGGGGGCGAAGATGCCGACGCTGAGGCGGTTGCGCAGCAGCACGCGCGCGCTGCGGGTGGCGCCCATGGCGTTGGCGCGCATGTCGGCGTAGGCGGGCGCGGCGTCCGGGGCGCCGCTCATGTACATGTCGCGGAAGGCGCGCTTGTACTCGGCGAAGTTCCACTCGCCCAGGAAGCCGATGGTGCCCATGGCGAAGCTCAGCACGGGCGGCACGCTCTCGACGTGGCTGAACAGGCTGCTGGCGCGCAGCAGGGTGCCGTCGCCGCCGAGGGTGCAGACCAGGTCGGTTTTATCCGCGAGGGCATGCGCGCGGTCGTAGGCGTACACGGGGAAGCGCAGCTGGGCGTGGACCTCGCGCGCCGACTCGCGGTCGAGCACGACGTGGATGCCCGGGTACGAGGCGTGGATGTGGGCGGCGAACTCGACGACGGACGCGGTGATGTTGGGCGTGCGCTTCTTCTTGGTGATGAGCACGTTGCGCGGCGGCGACGGCCACTGCAGGCTCAGCAGCGTGTTGGCGGGCGACTGCACGTACGACGGCCGCACGCGCGCCGGCAGCTCGGCGACGTCGCGGATCTCGCGGGCGGGGCGCGTCGTCGAGAAGCAGCGCCGGCATGCCGACCGCAGGACTCGGAGCGGGCCTGGCGGGAGCATGGTCGCAGCGGAGCGATGCAGGTCCAGCGCGAGACATGGCGGTGGCTTGGCGCGCGTATCGCGTACGGGCGATGCCTGCAGCGGGGCCATGACGGCCATCACATGTCGCGGGAAGGCTGCGGAGCCTCAGCCGGCTTTCGCGCGGATGCACATGGACGCCGCACTGAGGCTGACTCGCCGGTGCCTACGTCTGCTGCCTCGCTGCGCTTCTCCCCAGTACCCACCTCCCGTCTCGCGCATCCCCTCGCCATGGACACGGCGGGGCTGAAGCAACGGCATCCTGCGAACGGTCCACAGACCACCCGCGCGAACGGCCGCCCCAAGCTCGCCAGCAGAAGCTCGTCGCACCACCCCGCCGGCAAGGTCAAGCATGGCGCCCTCATGCAGTTCCTGCGCATGTGCGCCTTTGCCGTGTACTTTACCAGCAGCATCCTGGCGTGCGTTCAACTCCCACACATCCAACTCCCCGCATCTAACCACCCCCCAGCATCTTCACCACCCAGGCCCTCGGCCTCCCGCTCTACTTGCACTCGCCCGCGCTGTTCCGCGCCTGGATGGCCCTGACGAAGCAGCACTTCGGCGTCGTCATCACCACCATGACCTACTGGTGGGCCCCCGTCACCATGCGCGTCAGCGGCGACGCCAGCGTGCGCGGCCAGCTCCGCCTCTCGCCCGCCGGCGCCCTGCAGTGCGACTTCCCCGCGCGCCTGGTGCTCGTCGCCAACCACCAGATCTACACCGACTGGATCTACCTGTGGTGGAGCGCATACTGCGCGCGCATGCACGGCCACCTCTACATCGTGCTCAAGGAGAGCATCAAGTACATCCCGCTGCTGGGCACCGGCATGATGCTGTACCGCTTCATCTTCCTGTCGCGGCGCTGGGCCGCCGACCAGCCGCGGCTCGCGCGCAGCCTCGCCGCCCTCAGCGCGCCGCACCCCGCCGCCGCCGACCCGCAGAACCCCGACGGCCGCGACCCCATGTGGCTGCTGCTGTTCCCGGAGGGCACGAACCTGTCGGCGAACGGGCGCGCCGCGTCGGCGAAGTGGGCTGCGAAATCCGGCACCGCGGACCTGCGGCACCTGCTCCTGCCGCGCGCAACGGGGCTGTGCTTCTCGCTCGCGGCCCTGCGCCCCAGCGTGACGCATCTGTACGACTGCACACTCGCGTACGAGGGCGTGCCGGCGGGCGCCTACGGGCAGGACATTTTCTCGCTCCGAGGGAGCTATTTCCAGGGCCGCCCGCCGCGCAGCGTGAACATGCACTGGCGGCGCTTCGCACTGGCGGACATCCCGCTCGAGGAGGCTGCGTTTGCGGGCTGGCTGGCCGAGCGCTGGCGCGAGAAAGACGAGCTCTTGCAGGTGTATCTCGACACGGGGCGGTTTCCGGCCGACGAGGGGAAGGGCGTGGATGAGGACGGCGCGGAGGTGCAAGGGGCGGGCTGGATTGAGACAGAGGTTCGGCCGCGGTGGTGGGGAGAGTGGATGGGTGTTTTTGTGCCGGTGGGCGCGGTGGGGTTGGTTGTGAATGTGGTTTTGAAGTTTGTGGGGATCGTGGTGAGGCTGGGGAGGTAGTGTTGAGCGACAGTGTTGGAGCGACAGTGTTGGGCGATACAGCGTCACAGCGACAGTGTTGGAGCGGTTGGATGTGCGACGGGCGACGCGATACCCTATTCTCACGAGTGCTTTTACACTTTTCCACCCAGATCTTGCGCGTGCTAGACTGTGGTGGCAGCTACCTAGGTAGACAATGGATTACACACTGTTCACACTCCATGTACTGCACACACTCCATGTACTGCACACCGCACTCTACATGTGCACTCCACACCCCACACACACCCCACACACACAGCATCGAGACCCCCCCCCCCCCACGCACAGCATCGAGACACACACCACTCAACCTCCTCGCTTTGGCAGTGATGGCATGGCATGGATGACACACACGCTCTAGCTGCTGCGTTCAGCACTGTCGTGGCACTGTGGTGGCGCTCCCTCGGCGCTGCAGCAAGATGTCGCAGTGGCAGTAATAGCGGGTAGAGTAGGTAGAGCAGGTAGATGAGGTAGACGGGGGAGACGGGGTAGAGTAGGGAGAGCGGGTAGATCAGGTAGACTAGCATCACCAGGAGTAGCAGGAGTAGCAGACTGATTAGGTAGAGCAGCAGCACCAGCAGCACCAGCAGCACCAGACAGCTCAGACAGCTCAGTCAGATCAGTCAGATTATCCAGGCCAGCTAGACCAGCAGACCAGCCAGCACAGTACCCCCCCTCCCAAAGCACCACGCCACACACATCGCTCGATCACGCCACGGAACCGCTCATCCACGCCGACACAAACGCTCATCCACGCCGACACAAACGCTCATCCACGCCACGGAACCGCACACACCCCTCTCCAGGCCCCTCCCCCCTAAAGCGCCCACTCCTCGCGATCGTCCGCCGCAGAAATAAACGGCTCGTCGACGAGCCTCACCGCGAGCTCACTGCAAAGCACACTGTACTCATTAGCCCACACACCCCAGCAAAAGAAAGAGAGACTCACCACGCAGCCCCAACCAGGGCATCCAACTCCTGCACCGCGCGCTCGCGCCGCTTCCCGCTCACCCCCCTCGCGACCTCGGCCTGCAGCTCGCGAATCTGCTTTGCGCGCGCGACGCCCACCAGCGCCGCGACACGGCCCGCGAGGCAGTCGGCGTGGAACGCGTGCTGGCAGGGGAAGACGAAGAACATGCGGGACAGCAGGGGCAGAGCGCAGTGGGCGCAGCGCTCGCCGGGGCGCACGACGGCGTAGCGCTGGCCCAGCGCGCGGATGTCGGACGCGATGTGGGCCGCGGTGAGCTCGGCGTCGTCCATGGCGGAGCGCAGGGTGTCGATGGCGGTGCGGTACCCTTCGAGGGCCCCGCAGATCTCGTCTTTGAAGGCGTCGATGCGGACAAAGTCGGGGAAGAACGGGATTAGGTCTTCGATGCGCAGGAGCGGGCAGCGGCGCAGGAAGGCGATGGCCGGGGCGATGGAGGGCGAGGATGCGATCACGGCACGCGCGATGGCGAGCCAGAGTTTTTTGCGCCCGGGGGCGGGGAGCGTGGCGCGCTCGGCGACGCTGGAGGCGAGGTCGATGGCGGAGTGGGCCAGCGCGAGGTCCACCGCGCGCGCGTACTGGCCCATGGAGGTGTAGATGTGCACGCACGACTGCACGCGGGCGTGCTGGATGCACAGGCGCAGAGCGAAGTCGGCGTCGTAGGGCTGCTCGTGGGCGAGGGACTGGGCTTCGAGGTAGGCGAGGAGGGCGGATTCGTCGGCGGTGGGGTGCGAGGCGTAGAGGGAGATGAGGGTGTTGTGGACGGCGGCGTCGGTGGAGTGGTGCTGGTTGATTTCGAACAGCAGGTAGCGCACAGCCTGGTTCTGGCTGAGGGGGGCTTTGGTGGTGTTGTTGTAGTTGAGGAACGCGGGGATGAGTTTCTGCGCGTTGAGGTTCGTCTGCCGCATCATGATCTCGACGAGCTCGACGGGGACCTGTGCCATGAGCACGCTGCTGTACTTGTAGAAGATGTCGGCGTCGGTCTGCTTCTTGAGCACTGCCAGCGACTCGGGCCACCGCTCGCGCTGCACCCAGTACGACAGCACGTAGTTGTAGTCATTCACGACCGTGGCAAAGTAGAGCAGCTCTTCCTCCCGGCCGTGGCTGCTGATGATATCGTACGCCGTCTTGCGGTCCAGGTCGGTCTTGTACTTGGACGCAAAGTCCTGGTAGTCTTTCCTGATGGCCGACAGGTGGTCCTGGGTTTCTGCCGTGTTCATGCTCTCCGAGAGCTCCGCCTTGGTCGTGATGGTGTCGTCGAGGGTGTTGAGCTTGGCCATGTACAGCTCAATCAGCCAGGTAGCGACCATGGTCCGCTGCATCAGCGCCGTCTTCTTCAGTGTTGACAGCTTTGTGAGGAGGTACTTCCGGAGCGCGTCCTGTTCTCCCTGGTCGATGAACGTGAGCGCTACCTGCTCAAACGGCTTCGTGCTTCGCCCGTACACCGCTGCCGCTTCGAGGTACTGGCCCTTGCCGACTAGATAGTCACCCGACGCCGTTGCAACAGCGTCTTTCTGCGATGACGTCTTGGCGAACTGCGAGGCTGCTTCGAACTGCTGCGACCGGAGCATGATCTTCCACACGTCTCTCGCCTCATCTGTGACGACGATCTCGAAGATCTCGCGGGTGGTGAACAGCCAGTACGTGTTGGATTTGATGTCAGCAACAAGACTCAGCGCACTCTGCCCAGGCTCGAGCACGGCTTGATCGAACACCACTGTATCGTCCAGGCGATTCATCACCACCACCCTGCCGTCCACCAGCTGCAATATGTGCCACTGGCTGAGGATCATCGAGCTGGCTGCGTCGTTCGTCCTCCTGGTCCTCCCGCTGGCGGTCTGTGACGCGGGGATCTGCGATCGGGGCAGCAGCTTCGAGTCTGCGAGGACCTTGGCACCGAGATCTGAAGTGTCCTGCGGCAGATACAACTTTCCATGCAACACCCCCTGCGAGGTCAGCCAGCCGAATATGCGCTCGCTGTTGAGGCGCTCCTGGTCGGGTGTCTGCTGGTGCTCGGGCGAGACGGCAAGCAGCGAGGTGGCTGTCGAGGACACGTTCGGCAGCTCATGGACGGTCGCAGACTCGGTCTCGAAGAACTTGGAGAAGATGGAGCCGCTGCCTTCGTGGGCATTGCGCCCGACTTTCCCTGCGACCTGTATGAAGGTGGATGGCGTTGCAATGATGACCCGCCGCAGGTCCTGTCTGCCTGGTATGATGTCCGTCCACAGACCAGTTACAGGGCCGTCCGCAGTGTGGTACACGCTCTTCAGATAGCGCTCCTCCCTTCGGTAGAACTCCGACGAGGGCTCGATGAACACCTCGTACACGTTCCCGTCTGATGCGCCCACCAGGATCTCCCGCGTCGATGCCGTGGGCTGCGAGGGGTTCCATGATATGCTCTCGATGACGACGCCCTTCAGCCGCGACAGGGCCTTGGGGGTGCGCGACTGCGTGTGGAGATAGTAGTTCTCCGCGAGGGTGGTGGTGACGACGAGGTGCGAGGCGGAGGGGTCGAGGAACAGGCGCCTGATGACGCCGATTTCCGACGGCTTCTTCGGGAGGTCGATGTCTAAGCTGTCAGCGCGGTTGTTGTGTACGGCGCTCTACGAACCGTCGATGTCGGCCGGGCTGTCCAGGTCGATGCGCAGGATGCGGCCCGTGGAGAGGGCCAGGACCAGGACATTGTTGGCCACGGCGGCGGCGACAAAGTCCGAGGATATGGAGAACTGCAGCGACACGCGTTCTATGCTGAACATGGGCAGCGACGCATCGTCCTGCGCGTTGCTCGTGCTGGGCGGCGCATAGCCGCTCGAGGTGTCGTAGGCCATGCAGGGCTGTGTCGGCTCTGCTATTGTGGCACCGTAGTCATCCTCCGCACGTGCGTACAGCTTCAGTGGCTCGTAGCTGTCGTTGCGCAATTGCAGTCACGAGCGCATCGCCGTCGTGGTTGCGGGCGGTGACGCCGAAGCTTGGAGCTCCGGAGATGGTTCGCCGGTTGGTCGGGTGGCACACGTGGGGAACTACGAGTGCACGTCATGAACGTACACATTCTTGAACAGGAGAACCGTCTATCCAGAGCGCAATCTCCATCTTCCTCGCTGCATACTCGCGCAATGCAACAGTCATCTCCAGCACAAACTGCTCCCACAGAGCTCAATGCGAAATCATTGCACTGCCCCGATCTACAGCAGGCCAGCGTTGTCTCGAGCTTGCCCGATTCGTCTGACACCGTCACTCGTCAACAACACAACCATGTCATTTGCAGCAATATCGACAAGCTGGTGCGCGAAACCGCATTCCAAGCTCTGTACTGCTCTCTCGATCCGCATTTCCTGAAAGTACTCCTGGGTGTTCAAGCAAGAACCCGGTCAATTGCACCTAGTAGATTGTCGTTAGGCGCCCTGCCGGCAGATTCCGTACCAGACTGATAAACACGAGTCGCGCACTCCAGGCACTTACACTTTAGGCCTCTGTGGGGCGTTACGGTGCTGCAGCCACCAACTCCTTTTTTCAAGGCATACTTCAGGCGCCCATGTATATATAACTCCCATTCGCCATGGGGGAAAAAGACGATGACCTGAGTGTTTCGGTACACTCGATAGACGGCCCATGGACACCAGCTCGCTCGACAACCTGGGGAAACGATGTTGTGGAGACGAGGAAAAAGAGTCGGAACTGGGCTTGGACATGGGGACTCCGCAATCGATGGACAGCAGCGAAGAGAAAGACCGAGCCAGTAATCCAGTCTGCTAGACGCACGATGCAGCCAGCCGGCAGTGCAATACAGACGTTTGTCCGCTGCCACCTTTGGCCGAACCTTGTTCGAGTCTTCACATCGAAGAAACAGTGGTTCGCACTTTTTCTTTTCGCAATTGGCGCTGTAGTACCTATGGTCATGCTTGGCTACTTTACGCCGCGATCAAACTATGCCTTCGGCACATATCCCTACTACGACGTCTTTGCTCCAAAGACCTTGGGATGTGGCAACGAACTCGATGATCAGCCGGCCAACTCAACTGTCTCAGGTTTTGAAGGGCTGTTCGTGCTCGATCAGACCTGGGGTCGTTTCTCCTTCGCAACAGTCAAAAGCATAGATGTCGCTTGGGACATCTTGTTTGGCCGCGGCGTGCAGATGATCGCCTGGTGGGTGGCGTACATTGTCTTTTCTGACGCTCTATTGCGCGTCATCGAACGGCACCCAGCATCCTTCCGCATCTTCCAGCGTATTGCATTGGAGGGGCCCAGCCTTCTTTCGCTATGGACGCTCTGCACAGAGCTGCTGTCTTCCAACAACAAGCGGACCAAGGCTCTCTTCGCCTACATGCTTATCTCCACAACCTACGTTCTCTGCATCCCGATGTTCCTGGGTGCTATGACCGGCTACGACAGTACCTCTATCGCCTGGATTAATCTTGATGACTCAAACAACATTGTGCCCACTTCTGCAGTCAAGGTTTCATGGGTCGTAACAGGCACCACGAACGAGACATTCGACCAGCCCTTTTGCGCAAATATTGACGATACATCCAGGCGGTCCGAATATATCCGGCCCCGTTTAGATAAATGTAAGCCACTGCAAGATTCATTTACACTCCAAGCTCATAACGCATCCAGGTACCTGTCAAAGGCTGAACGGCTCGTTGGCGCCTCCAGGCACTTACGATTATTACGACTTCCGCGGATATCTCCTTTCATACGACTCGTCTAACGAGGCGGGAACACAGTGTAAGCGCGATTATCCAGATCAGAAGAAGAGCGACCGCTGACACCACGCAGGTTTCTTCGACTACCCCGGCGCCAACGAAACGTTCCAGGAACGCGTATACGACAACCCGCAGACCGGCTCGCAGGGCAAAAACAAAACATTCAACTGTACGTCTCCCCGTCCTTCGCACTCAGCACCATCTAACCCCACCAAGGCAACGACTCCATAAAACTCACCATCAACAACAAACCCTACAACATCGAGACCCTCAACGGCACGACCGCATACTGCTATGACCACAAAGCCTACAGCTCTTTTGACCTGCTCGGCAAATCGCGCTGCCTGCCTGACACCGCCAACCCGTCGTACCAATGGGGCTTCTCGACGATGCTCTCCGGCGTCTTCGTGTTCATCCACTTCGGGTGGAGCGTGAGCATGTGGGTCGTGTGGCTGGACGCGCAGGCGCGCTCGGTGCTGGTGCAGGGCGGATACGAGCTGACGCCGCTGCGGGCCGCGTTCGCGATCGCAAAGGCCGTCGCGCGCAGGACCGGGCTCGACGGGACGCAGCTCGTCCGCCACGACACCAAGGCGCTGGACCGCGAGCTCGACGGCAGCCGCGATGCTAAGGGCACAAAGATCGACTACGCGCTCTTCGTGCCCGACGCCGAGGCCGACGCCGTGGATGAGCGCGCGCTGCGCAGGCGCCGCGCCCTGGCGCGCGATGGCGTTGCGGCTTGAAGACGAGGGGGTTCGATGCACGTGGGAATCCCGCGGGCCTCGCTGCCGGAGCCTCGGAGTGTCAACACACTGACGTTTGTCTGTACCGCCGCCATGCTCTGTCTCAGACACGACCTGCGGCACACGGACAGGGCCGCCATTGCCCTGCGCCGCACTGAAATGCGCCAGTCTTCCGCGCCCGGGGCTGAGAGCGCCACGGATACCCCGGATCACGTGCTGAGATCTATCATGCAAGCGTCCGTCCACCAGCCACCGGCCACCAGCCACCAGCCACCTCCCCACAGCTGGGGGAGGATCGAGGGGAGGGTTCTCGGGCAGATTAGGGGTGATGCGCAGGAGGGCGGCTGGCGGCGCGGAGAAGCGAGATGAGGTCGCTGTGGCAGTGGGCACGAGACGAAGGCAGACGAGCAGCGGGTGATGCGTACAAGCACCAGCTGCGCGGTTGACAAGGGAGCGAGTGAGGTGCGAGGCACGAACAACGCATTACGCATTACGCATTACGGAAGTCCGATGTAGACAGCGCTCAAAGGCTGCGAACCATAAAATTTTGCCTGCCACGAAGCAACAACGCCCGAACGCCACTGCGATGCATCGATTCTAAACACGTGCAAAATGCCTACAGCGCGACACGCCCATTCGTCCGCCCCTCCTTGTGCCGCGCTTCGTCCTCGTCCTCGTCCTCATCCTCATCGTCCGTCAAGCCCTCCAGCTCGAACTCCTCTGCGTCCCTCGCGCGATGGTCAACCCTCGCGTACCCGTTCGCCGCGCCGTTGGCATGCGGGGCCTCGGCATCGGCCTTCTCGTCCTGGAACGCGTGGACCGCGTAGAGGTGGATGAGCAGGTTCGCGACTGTGTTGTTAGCAGACTGGCTGAGTGCGGGGCGGGGGCGGGCTTACACAGGAACAACAGGAACGCAATGCTGAACAGGATCAGCACGTACGACACGTGCGTGACCTCGGCGTCGGCCAGGAACTGCATCTGCTCCTCGGTGGCGCCCATGAACAGGAAGCCGCCGGCCATGAGCAGGAACGGCGTCAGGTACTGGAAGCTGTTGGGGTCGGGGTCGGCGAGGTTGGTTGTGACGGCGCTGCGGTCGCGCAGCACAAACGCTATCTCGATGATGCGCGCGGCGCCGGCGGCCATGAGGGTGAAGCCGAACACGGTGTGGATCATGGTCGAGATGGGCAGGTGCTGGGGGTGGGCGGACATGGCCCAGCCGGTGACGAAGATGACGATGCCGGGGATGAGGTTGCGCTTGGGGGCGCCGCTGCGCTTGCGGGACAGCCACAGGCCGACGAGGCCCGCGGCCCACCAGATGATGCCCATGGAGGTGTGCTGCAGGTCGTTGTGGGCCCAGGGGCCGCCCCAGCGGTGCTCGGTGAAGGTGTTGACGCAGCCCCACGCGGCGATGACGGCCGAGTCGAAGAACTCCTGGCTGCGGCCGGTGCGCTGCAACCACAGCTGGCCGACGAGCAAGAGGATCATGAGCATGATGCCGTACGCGATGAAGGCGCTGCCCATGATGAAGTGTGCGAGGCATTGCCCGGTGTGGTCGGCGCGGCAGAAGCCCATGGCCGTGATGCCGCCGAAGACGAACTGCACCCAGGTGGCGACGGGCAGGGCCTTGCCCACGACGCCGTGGCCGAGGAGCACGACCCGGCGTATCTTGCCGTGGATGCCCTTCTCGAGGTGGAGTTTGAGGTAGACGCCCATGACGATTTGGGCGATCAGCAGGAGCATGATGACAGGGACGAACTTGGCGTGGATGTTGTCTTCGGAAAACTGCCTGCCCTTGTGCTTGTGGCCTAGGAAATAGCCAACGATGGCGAGCAGCGAGCCGGAGACTTGGACGGGAACGTGCCATCTGGAGCGGATGATCTGGGTCTTGTCAGCATATAGCCAGCCTCTTGCTTTGCGGGAGCCGTACGCCCAACACCATTCCCGTGGGAAAAATGATCCCCCATGCCAGCCCCTGCACCAGAATGTGTATCCAGAGGATCGAATCGAGAGGGTCCTGGGATATGGCCTCGCCCTGCTGTATCTTGTTGACGTGATGTTCGTGTGCCGCGACCGCCGAGCTGAACAGCAGCGCTGCAGCGAGCGCAGTGCTCCTCGCGCGGAAGCCCATGGTGTTGAGGCTGAAGCGGCCGAAGGCGATAACTCGAATGGCTCCGACGTGGAGGCTTACGCTGCGATCGACCTGTAACTATGCGTACTCGAGATCTCCGCCAAGTCCTAGGGGTGTAGCCGCAAACAGTTATAGGAGAGAGCGTCGTCGCCTTCGCGGACCCTGATGCCGCGTCGCAATCTACCGCTTACGTGAAGGGAACGCGCGCCCGTCATTGGCCGCGCTTTCCGCCACCTCCGGGCCATCACCACCACGCTCCGCCCTGCATCACGCTTCACTCGCCCTGTGGCATCATGGTCTTCAATACAGGCGCCGCCGAGATCGCGGATAGTGAGGACGAGCCGTTGACGTCGTCGCCGGCTGCGGTTTCGGATGCAGCCGTGGACAAGCTTTCGGCGACACAGCGTCAAGACGTCCAAGCCCGGGCTTGCTCGCCTGCAGCGCCGCCTGCCAATGAACGCTCAAGCTGCTTGGATGTCGACCGGGGCGAAGCTTGTACTGACTTCGAAACAACACGCACTGATCGTTCTGATTTGCAGCTTGTGTCCCCGGCAGAGCCTAGTATGAGCGTGTGCACCAACGCGACAGCAGAATCGCAGCAACGCCAGACCAGCCTTGGACCATCAGGTCAGCCAAGCAGCCGCGTTGACCAGCACAAAGATGGTGAGAGATGTGAATCAACCGCTGTTCTGCCCGCGGCTGGAACTGAGCTTGACGAGCATGCTTCTACGCCGGCAAACGTCCAGAACAAGGTCATTGAGGACCAACAGTCAAATCTGCGAGAGCTTCCACCTGTTGCGTCGGCTGGTAGCAACGTTGAGCAGCTCGGTACCATGAGCAGCCAAAAGACGACTCTGGGACCGGCAAACAACAAACTCGCACATGCTCTCAGCGGTGTGCCTCACAATCTTGAACGTGTTACAACCAGCGAGTCTCTTCAGGGTACTACAGAAGCTGCCGGCAACAAAGCTTTGGCTGAACACCTTAGCCATGATATCTCTCATGAATTTCCAGTCTGTCTGACGACTAGACTACTGACCATTGCTCACAGACCACAGGGCGTTTCGCAAGAACCCACTGCACCAGAGGCCCCAACTGAAGCCACCACTGCAGTTTCTCGTGCAGCAGACCTCTCGCACATTCCGGAAATGGACAAGTCACTAGGAGCTGCTGATCTGGCGATGCTTCACACTGACACCTCATCAGCCGAGGCATCAAAAGCATCGTCGCCTCCTCATGAAGATCGTGGCAACGTAGAGACTGTCGAGCCCGTGCAAGTCACCGATCTAGCAGCGTCTATCATATCGCCATCGGGTGCCGATTCTACAAGCGATACTAACTTTTCCGACTCTCAGGGCATCAGTGTCCCCAAAACCGATCCGGTGAAGCAGGACCATGCAGCAGATGGCTATGAGCAGGGCAGCGAGCAAACAGGAAGTACGAGCGCGATCTTGGAGTCCGCAGCTAAAGAACGGACAACAAACCAGATATTATCTGCCCAAATCCCGCCTGAACAAAACACAGAAGAAGCGCAGGGCTCTTCAAGAGCCACAGAACCATCACTAGAGCAGGTCCCTGACCATGTAGTGCACGCTTCTGCCAAAGTTGCTCCACCACCTCACCAGGGCGGTCCTAAGGTCGACGACGGTCACAGTGTTACACCCGATAATCTCCAATCCACTGCTTCACAAGCCAGTGAGCCTCTTCCACCGCGTCCACCTCCGGAGTTGAGTCCACAAGAACTCACACTTGCCGAGCTGAGGGCGCAAAAGGCCGCTCTGCTGGCCTCTTTGAAAGATTTACCGGCCATCCAGGTGCTCATCGAGGAAAGCCAGAACTGCGATGTCGACATGTCCGATGATGACGGCGAGCCTACTGAAGTTGACATCACGGCTGCGGCGAATAAGCTCGTCAAGGAACACATCAAATTGCTGCACGACTACAACGAGCTGAAGGATGTTGGACAAGGTCTGATGGGTCTAATTGCAGATCAGCGCGGTGTGAGGATTGGGGAAGTTCAAGATGAGTTTGGCATCGACGTCGACGATTGATGGTTTAACATGATCTAATCATGGCAAGTCGACTCGGCCAACTATAGACAATGCAAGTTTCAAGATACCCAAGAAGAGCATGGACAGGAATAGTAGCAATAAGCCAGCGGTGCGGCGTGATATCTATCTTCCCACGAACACGAGCCTACGCGCACGTTCACGAACCTTCGATACTTTTGTAACCTCACCAGCAACCAATCCACGGTCCCTCCCGCATCACGACTACGCATTTAAATTTTTCTCCCAGAGCTATGACACACGAAATACCCTACACGGCAACCTCATGTGTCAAGCTCACCATGTATTTGAAGTTGGTGCTGAAGTTGGTGCGCAGAGATTGCTCGGCTTAAGCTCCCACACGCCCTGCGCGCTTTACCGACGAGAACCGCGCGCATGTCTCACCACCAGCATTGCAGCGTCTACCTCCGACAAGCTTCGCCGCATGGCGGAATGGCCGCATCGGGCGTAGCATGGGATTCGTGAGGCTCTTTCTTACACATTCATGACGTCTGTTCATTTTACGCGCCTTGCACAGCTACTACCCACGGCTTCCAGACTCGTCGTGTTACACTGGTCAATGGACGGACCCACTTGCGCGGTGTTGCTCACGCTGGCACGTGGAATTCGCGGTATAGTGCTGTAGGTAATGATGGCGGGATCGTGAGATCTGGTGCCCAGGTGTGAAAATTTCTTCATGGTCTGAGAGTATATAAGTATGGTGCGAGAGAAGGACAATTTACACACAGCATCAAGCCATCATCAGCCATAAACAACACCACACTCCACCACCCAACCAAAAAACCCACGGCTCCAAACCCACAACCGAGCCTCCTCGCATCGAATAACAAAAAGCACCCAAACCCCTCCCGCACTCGACCACATCGCCACCATGAACAACATAGACTCACACCCACGCCTCCTCTCCCTCAGCACGCCTTCCTCGCGCCCCTCCTCCATCGTGCCAACACCCACCACGCAGTCTCCCCGCCGCAGCCACGACTCGCAGCACGACGCCCACCACTTCGCACACCTGTCCTCGCACCTGGACGCCAGCAAAACAGAATCCGGGCTGCACTCGTCGTTGCGCCGCTTTTGGAACGAGGTCAAGGATGTCGCACGGGAGCACCACCGCAGCGTGAATGCGGCGTATGAGGCGACGCATGGGGGCGGCGCGGGGGTGAGGGGGATTGCGGGGGTCAGGGTTTGAGGGTATGAGGGTTCATCGGGAGTGGTTCGATGGGATTAAACTAATGGCATGGAGGTGGATTGGGGACGGTGGGGATGCATTGGAGAAGATGGGGACGGATTAGAGACGGTGTAATGGGGGTTTGGAACCAGGATGCCAGTCGCGACGAGGAGCCTGCGAATCGAAACCAGCCACTTGACCAGGTGGCATGGATCCGCCGGTTCGTTGCTGGGACAGGGCTGAGCGAACGGGAGGCCTCGAGGCTGTCTACTTGTCCCGCCTCGGAACCTTGGATGCGCTCAAGTCTTAACGCATCTGGTATCGTTAATCTCGAGACTGGATTATCTTGAATGAAAAAAACGCAAGACACACCCACTAAACCCTATCCACAAGCCGAGATGACCTCGCAGAGCTAGAGAATATTCAAAAATGCACCTCTAGTGACGTTGCGGCCTCATAGCGCCTACTCGAGGTACATAACAACCAGCTTTCAAAGCCGGTGTACAGATTTTCAGCTCCAGGCCCACCTTCTATCAACTTTCAACAAACGTACACTACACAGTATGAATTCCCAACTTTGATTCCGCTGCAATCGCTTTCGACTGATAGATTCTAAATCTAGTCAGTAAGGCAACGTTGATAGAGTGGTGTTCATACCTAACCAAGGAAGTTAGGAAGTCAGAAAGTAAAAAGTAAAGAAAAGAATGAAGAATAAAGAGTAAAGGATAACAAATAATAGATAAAGAGTAAAGAACAAAGAATAAAGAATAGAGAGTAGAAAAAGAATATAAACTTAAAAATACAAGAAACTTGCTACTAGAAAAGATTGCAGGTTAAGAAGTATATAGAAGTAGTAGCTAAACATTGTTTATAGCTGTATAATAGCCTTTTGCTATCTATTAAGTAAGTAGGTAGTTAGGCTTAGTTCAAACCTTTATATTATATCTTTAGACTAGTCTAGAAAACCCATTTGCTCGCTAAGCATCGAACCGGAAATCAGTGGCTGCTTGTTGCGCGCGAGTAAGCTCCGTGTTCTCCTTCCCAAACCACTCGGGCCTCAGCGCCGCCACGGGCCCTTCAAGCTCGGTATACCTGTCTCCCAGGGTCAAGATCGTGCGTCCATTCCAGCGGCCCGGCGTCTTCGCCTGGGCGGGGCTGTCTTTCCCATACAGCTCGACCGTGTGCTGCTGCATCGCAACCGCAGAGTACACAACCGCGAGCCCGACAAACTCGGCCGAGCTGACGGGCAGACCAGCCGCGATAATCGGGTCAGCGAGGTGTTGGGGGAGTAGGCTGGTGATCGTGGCCGCCGGCGCAACGCAGTTTATCGTGATGTTGGAGGTGGCCAGCGAGGAGCGCAGCGCTCGCATGATGCCTACGAGCTGCATTCAGAAGACGGGGTCAGCGAACAATAATTGGTCTGATTGAGGCAGGGCGTTCTTACGGCTAGCTTCGACCCACTATACACGGGCAGTGACTGCTCAGGCGCATATGCCGTGGCACTCGCGGTGAGGACGATGCTGCCCTGGCACGCGCGGCGCCGGAAATGGCTGATGGCCAGCTTTATGAAGTTTGCGACCGCGCGCAGGTTGACGTCAAGAACGCGGTATTCGGGCTCGAGCAGGGCGCCCGTCGTCGCGTCGAACGTATCTGCGAAGTAGTCGGCTTCTTCGGACACCCCGGCGTTGGATACCGCGATGTCGATGTCCCCTGCATGGCGAAACGCGTCCACAAGGCTGGCCCAGCTGGATATGTCGCACGCGAGATACTCAATCCCGTCTGGCTGGGCGCTGCGGGGCGGGTTGATGTCAAGGTTGAGCACGCGTGCGCCTTTCTGGGCGAAGAGATGGGCGGCTGCGAGGCCGATGCCAGAGGAGGCCCCGGTGATGATGACGCGCTTGCCATCCAGGCTCGGGATGTCGTCTGGGGTGAAGTGGAGGGACGCCATGGTTCTGAAAAGACGAGTGGAGTCACGGAGCTACGAATTCAAGTCAAGGCCTCAGTTCCCGGTTGTTCCCGTCCCTGTCATCGGGAGTGCAGCACATGTGAGAGACTTTGAATGCTCTTGTCCGCCGGTACATTGTGTTTGAGTAGCAGGACGCCGGGAATGTCCCAAACAGGACATTGCCGGTCGTGGCGATGCCACTTACCAGCTCGCAACATCGAGATACACAAGGGAAGGCTGGTTTGGTACCAGGGTATTCCGCGCCGTATGGAGAGCTGGTATATCTTATCTCGGACCCCATAAGACGCCTGGGAGCTTTGGAATCATCATCTCATCTCATCCTTCCGAGTCTTCATACACGCTTTCTTCCAACGTACTCACGTCGCATATCTCACAATGCCTCCATCCGTTGTGGCCGATTACAATGAGACTTCTGCTGTTCCCAGCAAGGCAGCCGGTATTCATCAGCAATGTGATAGCACGGCGCCGGCAGTGACTCGTCCCGCTCCTGCCGACTTCTCCCCACCACCGTCTCTTTTCGTGGCGAAGTGCCATCCGTTGGAAAAGCAGACCACAGCTGAAGTGGACGGGTACTTTCTCGCCCACTGGCCCTTCGAGACAGCGAAGGACAGAAAGAAGTTTGTCGCCGCGGGCTTCTCTCGTGTCACATGTCTGTACTTCCCCTTGAGTCTGGATGATCGCATCAGTCTCGCTTGCAAGCTTCTGACGATTCTATTCCTAATCGATGGTATGTCCACGCCGCAAACATCACTAGACTTTCTCTTAGACTCACCGTTTCTCTAGATATACTCGAAGACATGTCTCTGGAAGACGGATGTGCCTACAACGAAAAACTCATGCCCATTGCTCGCGGCGACGTCCAGCCGGACCGCAGTGTCCCTGTGGAGTGGATGATGTATGATCTCTGGGAGGACATGAGAGCCCAGGATCGACAACTCGCCGACGAATTGCTAGAGCCGACATTCACTTTCATGCGTGCGCAGACCGACAAGGCCCGCCTGACGATGCGTGGCATGGGCCCGTACCTTATCTACAGAGAGAAAGACGTCGGCAAGGAGTAAGCAGAATCCCCATGGAAACACACGGCAACGCTAACACGCCCTTCAGGCTCCTCTGTTCCCTGATGCGGTATTCAATGGCTCTCTACCTCTCGCCCGAGGAGCTCGCATCCGCGCGACCCATTGAGCAAAACGTCGCCAAGCACCTCTCCGTGCTCAACGACATCCTGAGCTGGGACAAGGAGCTTCTGGCTGCGCAGACGGGGCATCCAGAGGGCTCGGCAATCTGCTCTGCCGTGCAGGTGCTGGCCGACGAGACGTCTCTGACATATGCGGCGGCAAAGCGGGTGCTGTGGGTCATGTGCCGCGAGTGGGAGTACGAGCACGAGTATCTCGTTGAAAAGCGGAGGCAGGATGAGAAGGCCCCGCCCAGCGCGGATCTCATGCGGTATATCAAGGGCTTGGAGTACCAGCTCAGCGGGAACGAGATCTGGAGCAAGACTACCCTCCGCTACAACGCTCCCGCTGCTTAAACAATTATCCGGGGATCATACACGGGCAGATAACACGTATTGTGGAGAGGGTGCTGCGGCTTGTGGGCTTTTAGGCGTTACCGTTAGACTGAATTCATTGCACTTTTACTCTACTCGAATTGTAACTTGTCTTTGGGAATTGAACAACGTCGCGCGGTTCTGAACGAAACACTGTCGTAAATCCGCGGTTCCTCCGATGCGTGAACATCACGTTCTAGGCCTTTTGCGAGTCCTGCAGCGGTAGACCGCCGACACCGAGCACAGCATTGCATCGGGGAATGCTCAGCTCAGTTAGCGCCGGCATGAGCGGAGCGTGCGTTCAGAGTCCTACACTTAAACGCTTCGAGCGAGAGGTACTCCAGCCCCAAGCACACTTAACTCGAGAAAATTCACCGCATCCTACGGACTGGAGACAAATCTGTGCTCTTTGTAACAGCCACGGACATCTGCTTCCTGAACGCAAGATGTTTGGGCAAGCGGGATTCCCAATGGAGAGGCTCTCGTATCTCTCTTCGGCCGCCGCAAAGGCAACTCCTGGAGTTGTTCTCATGCTTGCTTCCCTTACCGTGAGTTGTTTCCGCTACTGATGTAGCGTATGCACGGAGACCTAACGAGGCGGCAGGTCGGTGTATGCATTGTGACTATCGGCATCTACAATGCTTACTTCCACAAACTCGCGTCCTTTCCCGGGCCATTTCTAGCAAGGTCCAGCCTGGTACGAGAATACGGAACTCTGCTCTCCGTGTTGGCACTGACATGGGGTAGCTATGGCGGATCTATCACTCGCAGACCGGGCGCTTCCATCTTGCCATCGAGGCGCAGCACCGCAAACACGGTACGCACTTTCGAGTCTGCTTGACGCAAACGCATGACTAACGCTGCACAGGCCCTGTTGTGCGCGTCTCGCCCAACGAGCTGTCGTTTGCGTCCGTGGAGTCGTGGAAAGCCATCTACGGCCACCGTGTGGGCGGGGCGCCCACCCCCATCAAAAGCGAATTTTACGACATCTATGGCGCGGGCTTCAAGTCCTTGTGCATTGGCAGCGAGCGCGACCCGCACAAACACGGCCGCATGCGCAAGATGCTTTCCGCTGCGTTTTCTACGAGGGTTCTGATGGATCAGGAAGACATTATCACCAGGGAAGTTGACCAGTTCGTTGCTAAACTAGGTACGGATGGAGCGCAGGCCAAGGGGCTCAATATGACTAAGTGGTACGAAATGGTGTCGTTTGATACCCTGGGCGAAATGGCGTTTGGAGAGTCGTTCCACAGCGTAGAAGCTGGTGAGTCTGCGGCCAGCAGAGGCGTTTGTGTTGTTTACTAACTCCGCTGTTGCAGGGGAGCCTCACAGCTGGTCGGAGATTATAGTCAGTCATCTATACTTCATCACGCTGATTGACAATCTCCGCCGGTTGCCGTTCGTCGCACGACTGGCCAAGTTGCTGTTTCCATCGACACTGGCTGTGCAAAACCAGAATTCTCAGTACAGCCGCAGGAAGATTGAACAGTAAGTTATATAGCATCCTAGCGTTGGCTGACAAACTGATGAAACAATACAGGCGCCTAGCGAAGAAGTCCAGCAAGAATGATTTCCTTTCCACTGTCGTCAAGGGGTATGAGGAAGGGATTGTAGGCAAGGAGGAAATGACGGCACACGCCTCCACATTGACGTATGTATACAAGCCCGTAGAAGTTCCCACTGATGCAGCTGGTTCTATGCTAACTTGTTTCTAGCATCGCGGGCGCGGAGACCACCGCGACCTTCCTAGCTGCGGTAACATATCACCTGCTGCGGAACCCGGCATGCCTTTCGCAAGTGCAGGAAGAAATCCGGAGCAGATTCTCATCTTACGACGAGATCAACGCCACAGCAGCTCGGCAACTCACCTACCTGCAGGCCGTCATCAGCGAGGGACTCCGAATCTACGCACCGGGTAGCCAAGGCTTCCCCCGGGTATCCACCGGCATGAACGTCGGAGACATATACGTACCGGCCGGCGTAAGCCCCCCTTTCCGCGCGCGCCTTACCGTACTAACCCCCTGCAGGCCGAGGTGTTCACACACGCCTGGACCCTGACGCACAGCGAGAAAAACTTCGCCAACCCGCGAGCGTTCAACCCCGATCGCTGGCTCGATCCCACGTCCACCGACATCAAAGAAGCCAGCCAGCCGTTCTCCATGGGCTCCCGCGGCTGTCTGGGCCAGAAGTACGTTCACCCGCCCCGCGCGGCTCGTAGATGCCGCGTTCCAAGCTAACGTGTGCAGCTTCGCGTACATGGAGATCAACTTGATCCTGTCCAAGATGCTGTGGAAATACGAGCTGAGTCTCGTCGACAAGACGCTGGACTGGGACCGCGAGAGCCGCCTGCATGTCATGTGGTGGAAGCCCGCGCTGATGGTTCGGTTCACGGAGAAGATATCTTCCAAGGTATAAGTGGAGGTGGGTGATATGTAATCTGCTCACAGGAACAACAAGGCCTGGAGACCAGTGAAGGGAGGGTTTGGCGCGTGGTTGGGGTGTGGTTGCGTGGAACGAGGGGCATGCTAGCATGCACCCACGCAAGACAGCGGGCATCTCGCCCCTGGTTGATGGAATATAGTAAGCAATAATGCGTACTACGTTTTCTTCGTCCGTTGGATACACTGTACGAATCTTGGAGTTGCGTCGGAATTGTGTGGAAGGAGCTGAATACGAAGACAACCTTTCCGACTCTGCTAGCTAGAAACATGCTCTTGCCTAATCTGCATGCTGGCACTTTCTTGGTCTGTAGAACAACGGTTGCAATGCTTGAGTCATAATTCCTTGTACTGGCTTTTTGCTACATGAATAGCTAAGAAGGTATACAAGTAAAGATCTATAGGTTTACACTTGGGATGTAATAGCACTTATTATATATAGTATAGTGTTGGTAATGTAATTTATTAAAACGCTAATCTAATTGGTTGATTTCCCTGTTGACAGAAGAATTGGGGATCTAGGTCACATTACTCCAAATTAAGGATGCTATTCGAACTAATCAGATTTGCACGGCCTAAGTTATTGAACCTACTAGATCACATACGAGAAAACACGTCTTTTTGAGCTCAAACTATGAGCTGCAGCGCTTTGTATGGTATGTACCTGATATTCGGTCCGAAGGTGGGGCTCCTGGGAATTCCCGCATTGGGACATTCGATGCTCGGTAATGTCCTTAATAGGTTTAGCGGGAGATTTAACGCAGAAAGAGTAGAGAATGTTACAACTTGAATCGATGGACACAGATTCTCAGTTCCTCGTCCGCCTGCATTCTTTCGAAGTTCTCTTATCGGAACAAAACATCGTAATCCTGCAATGGCAACCACCTTTGTTGGTCATGTCCTTCACCAGCCAGCCACGAATGCTGTCCTGACCGCGGTCGTTGCTTTAACGCTACATCTCCTTGGTCTCATCATCTACAGGCTGTACTTCCACCCGCTTTCAAAATATCCCGGTCCAAAGCTCGCAGCAATTACGATTTATTACGAATTTTACTTCGATGGTATCAAGCGCGGGCGTTATACCTTTGAAATCCAACGAATGCATGAAAAGTACGGTCCTGTCGTGCGTATCAGCCCCAACGAGCTTCATGTCAATGAGCCCTCGTTCATCGACGAGCTTTACGCCGGCGGCGGCAAGAGACGAGACAAATACCCGTATTTCAGCGCTCAGTTTGGCATCCCGGACAGTGTATTCGGAACGCCCGGCCACGACCTTCATCGCCTCCGACGCGGGGCTCTCAACCGCTTCTTCTCCAAGTCATCGGTCGGCACACTAGAGCCAGTCATCCATAGCGCGATTGAAAAGCTGGTTTCGCAGCTCCAGACACATTCTGGGAGTGGCAAGCCTGTTGCCATTAACAATGCGTTTAGCTGCGTAACGACAGACGTTGTCACACAGTATGCGTTTGCGAAGAGTTATAATTTCTTGGGATCTCCAACTTTTGAGCCGAATTTTCACCGCGCCATCATTGCTGGAACGGACATGGGCCCATGGATTAAGCAGTTCCCGTGGCTTATTACGCTGATGAACAAACTCCCTCAAAACTTTATCAAGTGGATCAATCCGGAAGCAGCGATCTACGTGCGGTTTCAGGAGGATATCAGGAAACAGATTCGACTGACTCAGAACGACCTTGCTTCAGGAAATGTAAACAGTGGATCTGAGAGAACCATCTTCCATGAGTTGTTGATGTGTGATCTCCCAGAGCAAGAGAAGAAATTGGAGCGTCTGTGGCAGGAAGGGCAGATCGTCATCGGTGCGGGAACAGAGACTACAGCTTGGACACTTTCAGCTATGCTTTTCTACGTCCTTGATGACAGCCAGGTCTTGAGGAGATTGAGAAGTGAACTGGAGGCCGCCATTCCCAATGCTGATGAAAGAGTCAGCTGGAACTCATTGGAACAGCTACCGTATCTCAGCGCCGTTATCTGCGAGGGGTTGCGTCTCTCCTACGGTGTAAGCACACGGTTGCAACGAATCAATCCTGTAGGACCGCTTATACTGAAAACCCAAGTCCCTTCTGGCAAGAACGGAGAGAAGAGCATGATGGTCGAGCATCAAATACCGGCGGGAACACCTGTGGGAATGACAGCGACTCTTATCCACAACCACCCGGAGTTATTCCCAGATCCTCAGAAATTTCAGCCTGAGCGCTGGCTGGATGAGCAAGGCCGGCGCCATCATCATTTGGACAAATATGTTCTGTCGTTTTCTCGCGGCAGCCGACAGTGTATCGGTATCAAGTAAGTTTTATCGGTCATCATGTGAGGATTGATGTTCGAATCGCTAATAACAAATTCAGTCTCGCATATGCCGAGCTTTACATGGTATTTGGGCTGCTGATGCGTCGTATGAGCTCTCGCATGAGCCTCTTCGAGACGGGCAAAGAGGACGTCGAGATCCACTATGATAGGTTCGTTCCCACCCCAATAGACGGAACGAAAGGAATCCGAGTTGTGATCTCCCCTACAGAATCCCAGTAGGTCCGGTAATGTATTAAAGTAATGGGGTCTCCGTTACTCTAGATTTGTCAGAGTAGCAAAAGTAGACCGGCCTATAGACATATTGCAAATCCGAGTTTAGAAACATGGCTTCCACTTGCAGCCGAAATGTACACAATTGAAAATTGCCAACTCGTGTGCCAAACATGTCAGGACTCCTCTGTAAACCGAATTCGATTATGGAAGTAACTATGCACACCGCTCATACCTACTCGTGGCTCGGGCCGACTCGGAATCTGCCCTTTTAGAAATTTCTGCGAATAAGTGTGCCTGTCCTTCCGACGAGACCATATGCGGATGCATGATAAGATGTTGTTATGTTCACTGCTGCTACCAATCTACGAACTCAAAAGAACCCCATGAACACCGGAGTTCACCTGAGACCGCCAGTATGGCACGCCAATGACCTGAGATACACGTTCATGGACTCTGGCAACTTCGGAACCGGAGCCAACGTCACTTTGGCCGTCAATATGCAACTTTACTTTCCAAGTTCTGTTATCTTAGGGTCGTCTAGTGGAGGCTTCCTTCCTGATTTCGTGTCTAACAAGGAGTTGACTGTGCAAAATCTTAACAGCACCTTGGTTGGATCTGTCTAAGATTCCGCTGTCGATGCGTTAAAGTGCAACTGGTGGCACGAAGAAAACTTTATCTAGGCCGTTTGAAGCTTGGCAGGCTACCTTGGTGTGACTTTTGTCATGTTGTAGATTAACCACATAACTTTTAAGACTCGATCTGACTTAGTGATCTCCGTCGCTGAAGAATTCTCGACTTAGGAGTCAGATGTATAGAACGCTGTATTCAAACTAAAACAGGGCAAAAATGCAGCCACGCACGACTACTCTAGCACCTATGCAATATCTCTACTAAATGGGCCTTTTCTGCTGCAATATGATGTAATCCCACTCAGGTAAACTAAACTGAAGTTGAAGTAAAGTTCTGAACATGTATTGTTTCCTTGTTCTACCCGGATAGCTTATTTACGTACTTCAATTTTACAATTTTGCGCAATATTCTCCCTTTCAAACACTAGTAGCTAAGCTCTTCCTGCCTGGCCTTTGCCTACCTTTCGATTATTGCTGTTTGACTTCCGTGTGACATACTAAGCACACCTTGTCAATCTCACCATCAGAGGTGGTTTCTCCCAGAGAGTATGCATTCTTGAATCACGATGCCAGTCAACAGTGTCATCAACTAGCTCCATGTCGTACCGGTAAACGATCTTCGCTATGATGGTTCGAAGCTCCATCCAGCCAAGACTGTGAAAATCAGCACTCGATTGCACGATGAACATAGAGAAAGGCCATACCTCCGTCCCATACAGGACCGCGCTCCGTACGAAAACGGCTGGCTTGCGTCGAGATCGTCAGTACTTTTCTCATCAGTCCATCTTTCCGGTTCAAATTTCCAGGGCTCCTTGAAGTTGGCAGTCGACATGCTTGCCGCGAAGGTGCTTGTCGAAACAACGGTCTGCAGATCCGCATTAGATGAAGAAACTTGAGGGGGAATGTCAATCGTTTATAGGTAAACGTACGCCACCTGGTAGAAAATGATCATCAACAGTGCATCCACCCTGAGGAACAACGCGAGGAAGCGCGAAAGGAAGAGGGGGGTACACGCGCATGGCCTCTTGTAAAACCGCCTTGAGGTACTTGAGAGGGGTCGTGGTGGCTGCATTGATATCCTCATATCGAGTAAACGATGATCGAACCTCGTTCTGTAGTTGCGACAAGATGGAAGGGTTCTTAAGCAGGTAGTAAGTCAGGCAAGAGAGTGTTGTGGCTGTTGTTTCACTGCCGGCGATGCTTTGGTTCTTCTGTTAGAACGGCGTGTGGTGTTACAAGAGCCTATGATACGTACACAAAATCGGAAGAATGTGCAGCGATCTGAGAGTCGGAGATGGATTCCTCTTCGCGTGCTTCGATCATTTTGGTGAGGAAGTCTGCGCGGTCTGAATGAGTCGCTAATCGACTAGTTCCAAGTTAGATATGCTCACAAGTAAAGTGCGCAGCTATCGAGACTGAAGACGTACCTCTGCACCAAGTCCATGGTGTACTTCTGATGCTTACGGTTCTCCGTCATCAACTTGTCAATGAATCGAGAACATGTCTTTTGCACAACAACAGAAATTGCCGGAAACCTGCGGAAGCAGTCGGCGAGCGCACCCAAACGCAGACTTTTCGTCACAATGGCGACCCAGAAGTGCTCTTTTGCCGCCTCAACGCCACCAAAATCTTTTCCAAACGCAAGGCTGCCGATGATGTCGAAGGTGACTAAATTGTACCACATGACCATGTTCGTGCCGTGTGCGCCACGACCCTCTTCCCCGAGCTTGTCAACAAGCTTGTCCACGGACTCTGCGATAAGAGGCTCCTGAGCCTTGAGGGAGCGGTCAGAGAAAGCGCTACTGAGATAACGGCGCATCTCGGCATGCTTCTTGGGATCACGCTCGCTCACGATGGAGAGCGACTCTGCGGCAAAGTTGCCCCCATCGTAGAACTCACTTTTGACAAAAGGTTCTACGCCCTTGCGGGGGCCGTAGATATCACGCCATGAGGAAGACGTGTTAAAGCTTAGCTCGTTGGGTGCGACGCGAACAACAGGTCCTGCTCATGATGAGCCACGCTCTGGAAAGGACTGTAAGACGTTAAATTACCGTATTTTTCATGCATTTCAAGTTGCCAATAAGGCTGTCGGCCTGTCATGAACTTCCATGAGTACAGGACCTATGCCACTTTTGTCAGAAGATGGTTCTTCAAAGCTCGTGCAACTTTTGAATGTGGATGGTGAAGGACTTGCATTGCTGAATGATGCTGAAATCGGGCCTGGAAATTTCCTCAAGGGATGGAACCACCAAACTGAAAGCTTGTATAGCAGTCCAGTGACTAGCACCTATGTTGAGTCAACATCTCACGTCGCAGCCAAAGGATCATAACTGGGAAACTTACCGAAATGACTATTTCAAACTTCATCCTGATATGTCGACGACCTAGGTTGTTGTCGAGAAATTCTCCAGAAAAGCAACAACATGTTCATAGGCTTTGGTAAGATTTAAGTGTTTTCGGTTTGTGTAAGGTTACACGGATTTAGCCTGTTGTGGTAGTAGTTCGGATAATTCCATAGTCGGTACAAGCCGAGGTCCCTCTTTCGACCCCGTGCCTAGTAGGTCTCCCCTTAATTCAATTGCGAATATTGTAAGGTCTCTAAAACTAATCTATAGAAACAACATAAGGTTGTAGATAAGTCCTATACAATTAGGTAGCTAGTAATACTATATTGTAAATATAAATTTTTAGTATAAGTATTATTTCCTAAGTTTATTTAGACAAGCCTATAAGTTAAAGCTTTCTAAGGTTACTACTTACTAGATACTATATATATATTATTTAGAAAGTTTATCTATAATATATATAGATCTAGTTTTACCTACTAGTGTTAATAATCTATAAGCTAATAAATTTAATATTTATTACTAGCTATATTAACTATAAATAATAAGAACTAACTAGGTCAATTTACCTTTTAGTAAACCTAGTTTTCTAGACAATAATTTATTAAATACTTGTTGCAGATTACTAGTAGAAAAACTAGCAGAAACTCTATATTATAACTATATATAGTCCAGGAAACACCTTGATCTTGTAGAGCCCCTTGTTAGGATTTTGACGCCGAGATCGACTATTTCTTACCGGTCGGACCACTTGTTGACGGCTGGGGAATTAACATCGTCAATTCGAATTCTGAGCAGCACCTAGACACCGTACCCGACCCTGCCATGTCGTCCGCCACCATGCCGCCCGAGGTGGATATTGAAGTCACGATGACGGGCCGCGTTTTTCCTCAAGAGTCAACGCAGCATGAACAGATACTCCCACTGTCACTACTGGACGCGACTACCGCCAACTTTGCTCTCACAAACGCTATATGGCTCTTCGAGCCTCTGAAAGAGAAGGATGTGGTGGATGTCGCCATACACCTCCGCCAAACGCTCGGCACTACGCTTACTTCGTATCCTCAATGGGCCGGTCAACTAAAGTCCATTGCTGTTATCGACGATGCGTCGGTCCCTGCTGAAGCGAAAGAGTTCCCAGCCCACGCCCGTCGCTTCGGCCGCGTGTACGCGCACTTTGGGGCCTCCGCAGACGTCGGTGTGGAGTTTATCTCAGCAACAAGCTCTGCCACCACGGACTCACTCTATCAAACAGACCGCGTCAAGACTCAGCCACTTTGGGATCGTAAAGACGACAATCTCAATAAATTTGTGCCTGCTGTTGACATCGCGCATGCTCTACAACCGAACGCGCCCGATGCCGCGACAGGATTGCGCAAGCCGATCATGGCTATTCAATGCACCACGCTGTCAGATGGTGGGTTTGTCCTCGGTGCCAAATCGGCGCATCCTTTTGCGGACATCACGAGCCTCGTCCACTTCGTTAAGGACTGGGCGAGTGTGAGCAGTGCCGTGATCAAGGGCTTGTCCGCGCCAATCCTGACTCCCATCTTTGAGCCATCGCGTTTGGACAAACTTGCTGCAGGAGACATCAACGCCGAAGAGCCGGACCCGGCCATTGTTAAACGAACGGAACGTTTGGCTTTACATAGGTATGATTGGTGGGCTGCGCCGGGAAAGCCTCCTGCGCCATTCCTCGACGCGGCCAAACTGGTATCACCAGCAGGCAAGCCTATGCCGTGGGCTGAGTGGGATCTCAAGGCGCCTAATTCTGACTATACCATCCATCTCAACACAGCGCAGGTCGATTTCCTCTTGAAAGAAGCTACCAAGGGTACTGACGGTGATGGCCCGAGAATCAGCAAGCATGATGCTTTGTTGGCACACATCTGGTCCTGCGTTGTGCGTGCACGTCAACTTGGGAAGGATGACGGCCCTGTCCATTGCGATCTTGTACTTGGCGTTCGATCCGCTTTCAAGCTAGGTGAGGACTTTCTGGGTTCTCCGATCATCATGATGAATGTTGAGCTGCCAGGCTCCGAGGTTGGCTACAAACAATCGAGTAATGCTACGGCAGCGATGGCCCCCATCGTTCGAAAAATTCGGCATACGATCTCCACTGTCAGCGACCCGGCAAATCTCGCAGATCACCTTCATAGCGCTGCGTATGAGAAGTCTCCCCAGCGTATATGGCAGGCGTTCCTTGGTCGGCGTCATATCCTGGTGACAACCTGGGCGCGCGCCGGCATCTACGATGTCGACTTCGGTCTTGGCTCGCGCATAAGATACGCGGACGGCATCGTGCCGAACTTGGACGGGAACATTCTCATCAAAGAAGCACCTCCATCTGCCAGAGAGTTCTTGTCTGCATCTCGGCCGTCTTGGACCGACAGCGGGGTGGATCTCTCCGTCCATATATGCACCGAGGATATGGAGCGATTGCTCAAGGATCCTTTGTTACTGCCGCGCGTTTATTAGACACCTCAAGATCTCTTAAGCCCTTCAAGAATCCACTATTAACCTGCTCGCTGGGCTCTTCCGGTCGTGAATATAAACATGAACATGAATGCGTAAAGTCTCATTAGCCAAATACAGAAGGTTTATAATTAGCTACAGCCGCTTGTTATAATCGGACGCCGATGAAACTATGTATGCACTACCGCGCCGCATTCTAAACCTTTCAAAACCGACAGGTTGGTGCGAGTTCGAAGAACTCCCATTGAAGTTATCTGAATAGATCAGACCTTGATTTTTCTGAAAAGTTAGGTTAGATTTGACTGTTTCGAATTCTTCGGACATCCAGCAATCACGCTCGTCGTAGGAGCACTGGCTAGAAGTGCAAACTTCACGAACTGGATCATTTGTTCTCTGCTTTACTCCTATTCCAGGTCTATTATTACACTCAAACGATTTCCGAGAATGGCCAGAACGAACTATGCTACGATTTTGAAAGTTATTTATCTCCTCTTGAACATGATACGGCCATCGTGATTAGGCAAGTTCTGCGTCTCGAAAATCAAGCTTGGAGGTCTTTCAGTTTGGTTGTCTGGAAACTTGAAGTCGTAGTTTCTCAGGAGATAAACCATGATTGCCTTGATTTCGGCCGAAGCGAAAAAGCGGCCAGGGCACGCGTGCCGCCCATATCCAAAGGCCATACTCGAGGGATGGGCAGCAGCATAAACCATCGAGGCCTTTGCTTTTTCGTTCTGAGAGTCTGGAGTCGTCTTTGTGACCGATTCGTCAAAACGGAAGCCTTTAAACTTTTCAGGTTCAGGGAAGATCTCCGGGTCCATCGAGATGGCGTGGGTAGGGATCCCGATAGTTGTGTGTGCGGGAATCTTTAGACCGTCGGAAAGAGTGTAGTCTACTGTGATGACTCTCTCGAATGTGACTGTAGATTGTCAAAACATGTCGAGACTTTGTTAGGCGTTGTGTATTGCATATTGAGACTTACTGAGGAGCAAGGGGTTGAACCGTTGACTTTCTTTCATGATACTGTCCAACTTGGTCAATCCCTGAAATCCCTGGCGGCCGAGCATTCCGTTTCCATCGAGATTTTGGTCGATTTCTCTCCTGAGTGGTTCGATGTATTCAGGCATATCACAAAGATCATACAGCAGCTGCGTTGGTGCTGCTGCACTCGTATGGATTGCAGCAAAGCTAACTTTCAGGAGAATACCGGCAAGGAAGGCCAGGTCCTTTTCGTCTCCCTTGGCGTCCTCTGCCATCCAGTAGAGTAGGTCGGGCGCAGTGGTGCCATTAGCCGCACGCTCTTTGAGAAGGGGGATCGCGGCCTTCTCTGCGGCAGCATAGTGGCCCTTGATATTCTGGATAGCTGGAACGAAGCGCGCAACGACCGGTCTGAGAAATTCAGGATACTTCTTGAGGGTCTGAGCGCCAATGAACCCGTCTGTTGCGAAGTCGATCGACGATTGAACCCATTCCTTGTTGCGGCTAAGGGTAGTGCCGCCGAACATGCGACTTGACACGCGGGCCACGATTTGTGTGATTCGGTCGACTACGTCCACCTCGGTCCAGTCTTATGAACGTGTCAGAAAACCTTCCTCGAGTTGATTGTAGCAAGTGAAGAAAAGAAAATGCTCCTACCTTCACAGGGAGGGAAAGAATCCGCAAAAGCGTCTTTGATCTCGTCCTGAACGTGGTCCATGACGGTCCCTGAGCGCGAGGATTAATGAGAATACTACGACTCAGACTCATTCATAAGCTTACACAAGTGTCGATTCAGCTGACCTCTGACAACGCGGGGATGAAGAGTTGAGCGGCTGCCCATCGTCGTGTATTTGCCCTCGAACATCTGTAGTCCAATCAGTCTCGGGACAAGTATATCATGTGGTGAACTGGCTGACCTCAATGAACGTGGCCACGAAATCAACCTCGTGTACTGGTGCTGACTTTAGATCTTCCAGATATTTGACAGGAATCATCAGACGCTCTCCCAATTTGCTGGGGACATAGTACAGTCCGCGGTTTGCCTAGTACGTGATCTAGATTAGCATTACTTCTCTCAGCAACCTGAGCGTATATCTGAGCGTATATCGGATCAGATCGGCTTGAGGGTGCAATCGCGTACCTGCTTGTAGCCCTCTAGTAGCATGTTTTTGCTATCGTGTACGAACCGGATCCGGTTTTTCTTGAGAGCGTCTTTGTCGCTTCCACCGACGAACGGAACACCTTTTACGTATTTTTGGCTAGGTTGACTCGATAACCAGTAAACCAATGCAATGACAACTCCTGCAAGACCAATCCAAGTTGCGGTTTTGACATCATGGTTGGCGTTCTTCGCTAACGCAACTTTGTGTGCAATAAATTCCAGTGCAGACGCTGGAGGCTGGAGTAAAGTCATCTCGATAGATTTAACTACTGAAAATGCGAAAGACTTTGTTCTGTCTAAAGCTACCAAAGTTAAAATAGGGAGTTTGCTTAGGCCTGAATAATCGCAGTGTAAAAGTCGGGCCACAAACGGATTCGGATTTTGCCAGATTCGTCGATATCCGAAAACACCTACGCCTTAATGCGAGATCACGGACGCTGCCCGGTATAGTTAGCCTATAGTAATTACTGGCTATCTAGGCTACAATATTTTGGGTAAAGAAATATTACCTAAAAAAAAAAACTAATAGAATATGTAGATAGGTCCTAGCTTTTAGAAACTCTAGCCTAATGCTCTGATTTTAATCAAAAATTATCTTTGTGACTTTGTAACTTAAGACTATTTGCCTACCATCGCTCTATCTTAGCCGGCATGACCTTGAAGCTGCACCTTCCCGCAGTAGACCCACATCGGCTTTTGCTATACGAGAGAAGCACCGAAATATGTAGATTACTAATAGGTCCATTTGATATTGTGATCGATTGTGATGCAATTGCATGGCAAATATATACATGCCTTTTATTAATCACGTCTGAGTCCAACCTCGACAGATAGTATCGTTGGCATATACTTCACCGTGCGCATAAGCTGAAAGCTGGAACTCCTGACGTTAGCAACATGCACTCCACTATGAACTACAACACCGTATCCCTGAGCGGAAGCCTAGCCTGTGGTCTGGGCGCGAGCTTGATTCTCGTATTCTTGCTCGTATTCTCGCTCGTATGGCTTTTCGCAGGCAAGACTGCCGAGTTGGATGCACCACTTCTAACATGTGAAACCGGGGACTTCATGCAAGTCATAAAAAGAGGCTACGCAGAGGTGAGTAGCCGACGCGCTGATCCCTGGTCAAAGTGGGCTTGTTGTCGAGGGTTTGCTAACGAACCCGTCTGCTAGTACCGCGATCGTCTGTTCAAGATCCCGACGTCCAATAAGCCGATGGTCATCGTGCCCAGTCACTTGCTGGACGATCTCAAAGCGTATCTCGAGGATGCAATCAGCTTTCACCACGAGATGTATGAGCGCTACTTGGGAAAGTACACCTCGGTGGCTTCCAATAGCAGTGCCATGATCCACTCTGTCAAGTTCGATCTGACCAAGAGTATCGGAGATCTCATTCCCCTGATGCAAGACGAGATGATCTACGCCATGGGCAATTTCATATCTGGGTACACGCCCGACACAGAAGGATGGGTCAGGGTGCCGGTTTACGCTTTGTCCACGCGTGTCATTGCATTGGTGTCTGGCAGGATCTTTGTCGGCTTGCCGCTATCCCGGAACGAGGAATGGTGAGCAATACAGAACTGGATAAATAACAATGGAAGAAAACTGATACTCTGATAGGATCCACATGGCCATCCATTCAACCATTGACTCTTTCGTCGGCGCAGCTATGATGTGGCAGTACGCCTCATGGTCTTGGCCCATCATGCAATGGATCGTGCCCCAGACAAAGCGGATACGCTTCTACCGACGCAGGGTTGCAGAGATGCTCAAACCGATTATTGCAAAGAGGATCGAAGACATGAAGAGCGGCGAGTTGAAGAAGCCTTCTGATATGGTTCAGTGGCTGATTGACAACCCCAATGGCCGAGGTAGTGACCTTCCGTTCCAGGCTAATGAGCACATAGTCATGAATGTCGCTGCCATCCACACCACTGGTGGCCAGCTTGCACATACCCTCTATGATCTTGCGCGGTATCCCGAGTATGTATCTCAGCTTCGTGAAGAGATCGACTCGGTTCTACCCCAGGACGGCAGCATTACGAAGCAAAGTCTCTTCCGCCTGAAGAAGATGGATAGCTTCCTACACGAAGTGCAGAGACTGAGCCCGCCATCCATGGTTTCCACTAACCGGAAAGCCCTGAAGTCTCTGAAACTCTCTAATGGAGTGGTCATTCCCGCCGGTACATCTCTAGCCGCTTCACCCGCATGTGTAAGCCGAGATCCCGCGATCTGGAAGAATCCAGATGAGTTCGATGGACTCCGGTTCTACAAACTCCGCGAGGCAGAGGGGGAGGAAAAGCACCAGTTTGCTACGGTCAATGAAAATTCCCTGAGTTTCGGTAAGTACGAGCCGATCTACGGTGGGCGAATTCAATCAGTGCTAATATCAAGTCAGGCCATGGTCGGCACGCATGTCCGGGGCGCTTTTTTGCGTCTGCTGAGCTGAAGGTCGTTCTGGTTCACATTCTCAAGAACTATGATATAGAGTTGTGCAACGACTACAGCAAGAATCGGCCTCTGAATCGCTTCGTGGAAGTTATGGCTGCGCAGGATGTCACGTACGAGCTTCGTTTCCGCAAAAGAGTATCAGGAGTTTCGCCCTAATTGTGTCTCTACACGAACCTATAACAAGGTTAGAGGACATACATAGTAATAGAATTCTTGGCTAGACTGCTTAGAAGAGCTAAAATAAGCGCTTAACTTTATATATATCCTATGAAGTATCAAGCGAATTGCTCAAGTTATTTTAATACAAAGTTGTTAACTATTTCTTAGCATTTCCACATCTTCTCTAGTCTAATTATCCTAAGGCGAAGCCGTTCTCCATACTGTATATGCGCTGCCCACTTCAGTTCCCTGCTATGTTGTATCATCAACAACAAAAGTCTAGCGAGCCGTTGCAGCTGGCAGGTGATGATGGCAGCGAACACAGCGCGGTGCTCTTCGGCAGTATCGATCTGGTATCTCCCCATTGTGATCCGGGATTTGTGTTGCATGTGGCTCGTCTCAGACGATCTTTGCCGGTGTTGCGGCTGTGACTGTTCGTGATCTCTGTCTCTGCGACTGCGGCTCTCGCTCCAGGCTCCCTGCGGATGGCCCTGTGGATGGCCCTGCTCGCCCCACCATTGCGCGACGTCCTCGAAGCCAGTCATCAGCTTCTCGTATATCACCAGTGTTAGCATGCATATGCCTGATTCCTGTCGGCACCCGCGACATTGGAACGGGATTAAGCACCGAGACACGTTGTTTTTGAGAAGAAAGATCGTGTCCTCCGCCATAGCCCAGTCGGTGCCAACGGGGGGTATGGCTATCTCTTCGAGGATTTGTAGAGCCGTGTCTATGCACTCGCAGTCTCCATCGTCGCAGCTGTTCTTGGAACCCTCGTGTGACTCTGCATCGATGTCCATGCCGTTACGTGATGAGCTTGAAGACGGTGTTTGAATCAAGTCCGATGTATTTGGCCGGGAGTAGGTCAAGTCCGATGTGTTTGGCCGGGAGTAGGAGATGCTGCTATATCTGGAAGAGGAGGCGCGCATTGGTTGGTCCAGGGGAGCAAGCGGCTTGTGTCTGCTTGAGTCGCTGAACGGGCGGCTAGAAGCATCCGAGCTTCTGTTCTTGCTGCTGAAATCTCCGAGTTGGGTCAACGATGGATTGGACAGATTCTCAACTATTGCAGTACTAAATAAGCATACGATGCAGTGAGTGCGCCTACGAGACGAAACGTTTCAGCTGGAACTTACCTGGCATGTCGTTGTGCGGAAGGAGCCCATTCGCGCCGAACGGATCAAGTAGTTGAGCAAAGCCATCGTGTGGATTGTCCAGGTATTCTTCCGTAAAGTCAAGGAACATTCCGGTATCAGGGTCTTCCGGACACGTTGTAGCGGCCTGAGTACTTTGTTCTACCGCATCTGCTTGGAAATCAACCTGCTGAAAATCTTCTTGCTGGTTCTGAGGCCCGTTCTGGCGTGCAATGTCTCTATTGCTACGGTTGCTGCTGCTTCCCTTGGCGGTGATGGGGGTGGTGGTGCTGCCGCCGCTGTTATGTGGTCCGACATCCGGCCCGGACGACATCCTCTGTTCATGAGATTGCTGTCTTGAGGCTGGTGTCGTGCTGGGAATCTCGACTTGGACGCAGGATAGATTATCATGGTCCCAGGTGTGTCCGTTTCCTTGAGCAACTGTCCCAGTTTGCTGATTGCTGCGACTACGTCCGCTTGGTGTCTCTGGACGCTCAGCTTCAGCCGATGTCCCTTCTTGTCGCTTGCTGTTACTACCGCCCTGACTCTTCTGGGCATCGTATACGCATCGTGTGCCACGCTGTTGGCACCGACGGCATCCCACTTTCTCGCGGCTGCATCGAAGCTGCGGCCAGTGTTAGACTTCAAACACAATATCTCGCAGTGATTGTCCGAACAGGAAGCTTGCCTTCTTCTTGCGGCAGGAGTTGCACGCTACATAGGATGTGTTATTAGGCCGGCCCATGCGATCCGTTGCCTGAAGGTTCCGCATCTCGGTTGCGTCTTCCTGGCTACCGGTTCTAAACGTCATGAACATGTTGATTAGCAAAGACTCAATGATGCAGACGTTGTACACACGCACAGAAAACAAGTCAAGGATTGGCCGAAGTTTTGTCCCAGAACCTACGGGGAGTTTACGTAGATGCATCACTATAGACAGCGCTAGTCTGAGATGCGCAATATGATATTACTAAGATGCAGCACCTACCTAGATAACAATCGACACTCCTGCCTTATACGTAGGAGCGACAAGGGTATTCGGGGGGTTTCGTCGGCTAATCCAAAGCTGCGATCTAAAGTTTTGCTAGCCAATACTATGTACCGCAACCGTGCCCTACCTGCACACTGAACCTTGGTGCACGCATTAACTAGCCAAAACTGCAATATTTCATGATTTTAGATTATTACAACTTGTTTGATGCAATTGTTAGGAATGATCTCATTATTTAAAAACAGTTCTCGTATATGTTTTGATAGTGGAGTGTTATAGTAGCATGTGGTAGATTTATCGGTGCTTTTACAACATTAACACCGTGGGACAGCGGCGCTTATAGGCGTAAGGACAGCGCAGTAGGTAATTTGGAGCGAGTAGGGGAATGTGCGCAACGAGGTACATAGCGCTAGGGTAGCGGGTTCGAGGACCTTGACAATTCCCGAGGGAGAGGACTTGTGGGTTTAAGCGCGTTAGAGGTTCAGCAACGTTAGAGATTTAGCAACTTGAGAGATTCGGCAACTGTAGAGGTTTAATGACTGTGAAGGTTTAACAGCTGAAAGTTTTGCTGATTTGCGAGGGTGGAGGACTTAGGATTAGATGACTTGCGTTGGAGCAATCTGCAGGGTCGATGACGACTTTGCAGGTTTGACTATGGGTGACCATTACAGTCAGGGGGCCAAAACCAAAAACCAAAAACCAAAACTCCAAAACCCAAAAACCAAAATAATATAATAATAACTATATTGCATATAAACTATAAATTATATAATAAAGAGTAGAATTAATTTGCTAGATTTATAGATAGCAAAATTGCTATACTAAACTCCTAATTATTACTAACCTCCTAACT
>JAGKPY010000135.1:0-66044 GCA_022609225.1 Boeremia lycopersici
ATTTGGGGTTTACCGCATTTACTCCTAATCTCCCTTTTTATTTCCCCTCGCGCTCACTTCTTTACCCCCCTCGTGCCGCCCCCCCCCCCCCCCCCTGTACTCACGACGCCGCCTTCCCCCCCCACCCCATCACAATGCATAACCCCCGCGAACCCCACCCACTCCCTCAACCCCCTCACAAACAAATCCCCCTCATCCACAACCCCCCCATGCCCCCACACCACCAGCTCCGAGAACTCGCCAATCTGCTCCGCGATCTTGACCTCCTCTGCTTCCTCCGCCCCGTCCCCGCCGTCCATCTCCTCATCGCCGTCCATCTCGTCTCTGCCGTCCTCAGCGCCGTGCGCACACGAGCCGTTCGCAGCGTGTGCGGTGGGTGTAGTGGATGCCCCTGGGGCGCATTTGTCCGTCACGCGCAGCACGGCGCCGGCGTGCGACGGCGGCAGCGCGAGGCGTGTGCCGTGCAGGTGGCGCCCGCGGAAGTATGCGTGTAGGGTGCCTGGGACTGTTAGTACTGCGTCTCGCGCATGCTGGGCTGTGGTGGTGTGCTAGGCTATGGTGACGCTACCTTTCTCGTCCGCCGTGGGGGCCCAGTACCGCGCCGTGTTGGAGATTTGGCCGTTGTGGTTTATGCGCAGCGGGAGCAGGTTGGGCGTGCATTTTTTGGGGGTGCTGGGGGGGATGGACAGCATTGTCGTGGGCTGCTGGGTGGAAGGGGGGTCGCGGGTGTGCTTTTGCGGAAAGGGTGCTGAGCGGTGGTTGTGGTCTCAGGGTTTTGGGTGTCGGGTGCGTTGAGGGTAGTGTTCGCGTGATGTTGAACTTTACGCGTGAGGTCGACGCGTCGCAGCGTGTTGCCGCGGCTGTTTTGGCCGAATCATCATTTTGTCTGTGTGACGGCGCAGTTATACTGAGACTGCCTCAACGTCTGTCACGTCTTTCCTCTCTTACTTCGCTCCTCTACGTCTGAATACCAATGCAATGCATGTTTGCAGTATTGCAAGAGCATACCTAGGTCGGTCGCCGGGCATGTTTGCCTTTTGCCGGGCATGTTTGCCATTTCTGGCCTGCAGGCCGAACCAGGCCGATTTTTAGTCTACTGTACCACGTCTATGCAGGAGGTATCAGGGAGCAGAAAGAAGGATCTGATAGACCGCCGTGGCTGCAGCATGCACACGCATTCCACTCACACAGCGGGGAAGCAGGACGGCAGAGGACGACGAGCATCTTCTCGACCACGGCCGGTCCCCGGAGAACCGCGACAACCGGTCCGCCGTATGTACAAATATTGCCGGTCCGCATTGCACATCGCCAGCCAGCATAGTACCTGAAACGCGCCCAGTGTTGCGTTGCTGCTTAAGGTTCTGACTGCCCCTCACTAACTCGCGATGCTGGAGCTTAAGCAGATCCTTGACGTACAGCTCCCAGGGAGCTGCACAGGCACATGTCTTATTACACGCATTGAACGCGCACCGGAGGTCAAGGAATCCGGCTCAGGTGCTAGTCGCGAAGACTCGCACGTTCTGCAGCTTACTGTGGGTAAGAGATGGCGGATCGAAAGGAATTAACACTGTGGTGCTGTGTTCTCGATCGACAACGTCATCGGTCACTCGAAACGGTCAAGTAGCTCATCGATCCAGCGCTTCAGACGAAAGCATCGAGGCTCTGGATGCCCCGGCGCAATCAACAGCACCGCGTCGGCCCTCGGGCTTCCGCGCAACGGTGTCAGTTTGCTCAAATGCTTAGGCGCGCCGGATTTCGTAGAGGGTCTGTCGGATGTGTCTTTCTCTTTCCTCGAGGGTCTCAGTTCTGCGCACTCAAACGTGACAGCGAGCCCTTGCGACGCCTTATCTAGCCTCATAAGATCACCGTATCGCCAATTGACCTGTCTGAAGCTCTCTGCTTCTTGCTATTCCCTCGATAACAGAATGTCGCTCTACAACACGTTGACGGCGCCCGCTTCGGCGATCCTTAGCACGCTCACATCACAAGCATGGCAGCCGCTCGTTTCCATGTGCAAAAACGGCACATTGGCGCAGCTACAAAATATTAAAATCGGAAGACTTATTGTATTTGAGGGCAGCGAGAGCAAGGCTGAGAATGTGTTTGGCGCGGACAAGGAGGGAGTGCCAGTTGCTTATCTCCATGTACACGACGAGAAGTTCTGGGTGCGATTGGCACTTTTTGCTGATATGGTATGCTTTCTACTCATACCAGCTCACAGCGCTGATTCAGAATGTGCAATGCTGACGATTTAGGGCTTCGCGGAAAGCTACATGCTTGGAGAGGTCAGCTCGCCCGATCTGACGAAGTTCTTCGAGGTACGCCCAACTAACTATGAGTTCGCAGATACGTGCTAACAGCTCCAGCTATTCATTCTGAACCGCAATCACCTCGGCAATGGATCAAGCATCACAGCAGCAATCTCAACGGGGCTGGCAGGACTGGTCCGCGGTAGCAACAACCTGAAGAACGCGAAGCTGAACATCATGGCGCATTACGATATCTCCAATGAGATGTTTGCCGCATTCCTCTCCCCGGACATGACATACTCGAGCCCGATCTGGCTCCCGAAGTCGAATCCTGAGTCTGCAGGCGAAAGTCTCTACGATGCGCAGATGCGCAAGCTCGATCGCTTCATCGACAACACACACATCAAGGGAGCTGACCACGTCCTGGAGATCGGCACAGGGTGGGGCAGCTTCGCCATGCGAGCAGTGCAGCGCACAGGGTGCAGAGTGACATCGTTGACCCTCTCAATCGAGCAGAAAGAGCTAGCAGAGGAGCGGATACGCGAAGCGGGAATGTCAGACAACATCACAGTACTCCTCTGCGACTACCGCAGTCTCGAGGTACCCGAATCAGGCGCGTTCGACAAGATAGTGTCAATCGAGATGCTGGAAGCAGTGGGCCAGGCGTATCTCAAGACGTACTTCCAGTGCGTGGACAAGCTGCTGAAGAAGGAGGGCGGCGTGGCATGCTTCCAGTGCATCACAATGCCCGACGGACGATACGAGGCCTACGCGAAGTCCGACGACTTCATCCGCCGATACATCTTCCCCGGCGGCCACCTCCCCGCCGTCTCGGAGCTCGTCGCATCGATACAAAGCGCGTCCGGTGGCTCGCTCGTCGTCGACAGCATCGAAAACATCGGCCCGCACTACTCGAAAGCACTGCGCTTGTGGAGAGAGGAGTTCTTGAACAACTGGGACAGCAGGATAAAACCGCAGCTGATCAAGGAGAAGCAGGGGGCGCTGGACGAGGAGGGCGCGGACATCTTCAAGAGGAAGTGGGACTACTACTTCCGCTACTCGGAAGCCGGCTTCTCGACGAAGACGCTGGGCGACGTGATCATCACCGTGGGCCGCGAAGGCGCCGTCCAGATGATGGAGGACGTGCCTCTGTAAACCTTTTTTTGTACCGCCTCGCCCTTGCGAGCGCTCTGCTATACGCAAGATACCACATAGGTGCCATCCTATACTACGCGTCTACACCCACTTCCTCGCTTCCCCGACTAACACCCTCATCCCCTCGTCCCCCGCCCCCGCCCGCGCCTCAAACGCACCCATATGCTCGCGCGCCCACGCCCCCTCCTGCCCCGCAAGCGGCAGCACAAACCCCTGCTCCGCGCCCGCCGCAATGTCCTCGAAGAGAAACACATTGTGCAGCGCGCGCTCGTCGTCGAGGCGGCCCTCGCCCGTGCCGCCGCCTGCACTGCGCACATGCTCCTCCCATGCGGCGCTGATGGAGCGCACGATGTGGGCGAGCTTTTCGGCGTTGTTGGGCCGCGGGCGCAGATGCGCCAGGACGTAGTTTGTGCGGGCGGGCGCGGCGCCAACGAAGAGGTGGGTGTCTGCGGGGGTGGCGTGGAAGGCGACGTTGACGAAGGCGGTGGGGGTGGTGAAGGTGCTGCTGTGGAGGGTGGCTATGTGGGTGGCGATGGCGGTGCGTTGGGGGGCGGAGAGGGTGCAGGAGTGGTGGATTTCGTAGAGGCGCATTTGGGCGGTGGTGATGGTGCGGGGTGGTTGGTCTCTGGGTTGAGGTCGCGGATCCGAGATGGTGGATTGAAGCGCTGAAAAGCTGGAGTAGGAGTAGACAATGCAAATCGGCTATGCGCTGCTTCAGCAAGGGAGTGCTGATAAACCGTTAGCAAAGCACCATTCGTCCTTCAGTCATTCCCCGCCTCGCGAACAGTAATCACTACCGCTACCTCCCATACTCCCCCAATTCCCCAATCCTTCAACGCTGTGGACTGCGTCTCTATGACGCAACGCCCTCCTCACACCGGTGACGTTCCCGAGGACCTCCACTTCCCCAGATTCCTCGTTTCCCTTGTGAATCGGCCCGTTTTGCCTCAGCCCAGTTCGTGGGCATTCGGCACCCGCCGCCAGGGCGCCGTCGATCTGTTCGCCGCGAGTTCTATTCGGCCTCAGAATTGAGTTCAAAACAACGCCACAGCGTGGTGCACTTTGGTCCCTGGTAACGTAACACATGTATGCACGGGAAGGTTCCTGAGTTTCGGTAGCCGGACGGCTGGTGACAGCGTGGTTATCGGTAAGGCAAACGTGAAACGTAAAAGCGGGCTTCTGAAGTACTAGTGTAAGGCTATGCTGAAGTACGGTGGGCGAGTGTGAAGGAGGGGCGGAGTGTGAGCCGTGGTGCCTGGTAGGCTAAAATACAGGCGCTCGGTGTAGGGCACCTCGCTTGCATTCCCACCGCAAAGCGGATTTAGCAAAATGTACGAAGGAAAGGTGCGACACGCATGGGCTAGGCGCCCGTGTTCTTATCGCCGTGTACAATTATGAGGTACGTTGTGCGAAGTGATCTTCACAGATACGGATTGTTCATTGGATTGACAGGCAACAATGCCAAAGTCTATCAACTGCTTGCAAAACTGCAACCGTTGAGCACCTTGGCTGAGGATTACAGAGCAGGTGGTAGCCTACAGCTTAGGCCCATCAGCTGATACTGGATCGTCAGGGAATGCTACAAAGCTTTCGTCCCCGTTGAACTTCCTATTCAAGCCGGTGGTCAGCGGTGTCCATTGGTCAGAACGCGATGGCAAGTGGATGTACAGCGTTGGATGTAGATGACGTGCCCCAGACATACGAGGTGGGTTCTGACTTCGGCCAAACTTCTTTGGCACTGAAACATCTTGATGAAATGAGAGTTCACTGGACAAAGCAGAGAGATATTGCTGTACTTACCAGCCTCGCTCGGCGCCTCCTGACAAGAATGATGTCTCAGAATTGAGAACACAATCCCAATTGCCAGCGACACCATGCGCAGGGTCGTGACTTTGGCGGACAAACTTCGATAACCCTGCAGTGTAGCACTGGAAGTCATCTGTATCTGGGTCTTCGGGCATCTGGCCGGTGAGTACTCGCCCAGCTGCTATTATTGTAGCGGCATGACTGCAGATCAAGAGTGTTTTAGGTTGTGCTGGATCGTTGTCAAGCGTGGTGATGATGTGGTCCAGAGCCTTGCGGACGCGCTCATGAAGTTCGACAATCATCTCACCTTTTGATGCCGGAACGTGCTTTGAGACATGATCTTGATCAAGGTAATTGAAGTGGGGGCTCAGGATCTCCAGGGTCGGTGGGTGTGGATGCTCCCAGTCCGCGCGGCCAAAAAACTCACTGCATAGCGAATCAGTAATGCACAAATCGAGATCGTAGATCTTGCTGCTGTACCCTATCCCACGATCAATTCTGATCTTCCCGACGGAATTGCCACCACCAAAATGTCGGTCAGTGAATGGCTTGAGCGTCTGCAGACATCGGTAAAAGGGGCTTGAGTAGATGACATCGACTGGCGGCTGGATACTGGAAAGATAGTCTGCAAGTTCTTTGGACTGTTGGACGCCTTTCGACGTCAATGGAGGATCCGTCGGGATGCCGGTCGGAGATTTGACTAGCAACGCGGTGTACTGTCCTGTTGCAGGATCCACACTCCAGTTGGACCGAAACTACAGCAGGACGCCTCTGTCAGAATGTCATTGCAAAGGGGCAGAAGGCAGTAGGTTTGGCTAGTGAAGACACACGAGTTTACGTGTAGACTAGAGAACAGCAACGCGCATAGACACGATGTTAGGCAGCGTATGACTGTCGGACCGAGTTCCACAGGGGGTCTGTGGAGGGTGAAGTTGGAAAAATGCGGCGAGGAACGACACGTGTACATACCGCGTGGCGAACAATGAGCACAGTCTCTATCATTGTCGGGCCTCGGAATATCCCGATACTCTGGTAATTCGATGAGAGCGATGCGACGTGCGTGCTTTGACGAGCTGCGTTATGTCAAGACGAGGTAGTTGCCATGGGTCTATCGTTGACTGGGGCACCTCGGTTAAGTCCCAACCCGGTTAGTTGTTGCTGCCTGCAATGCACCTGCAGTTTGAGCACACACACAGACACACATGGAAGGCGCTTTATGTGAGGAAGGCTGAGATCGTGTAGAGTGTATGATATTGTTGTGCGGCCCTGGACATTGTTTTGGACCATCTGCGTTGTTTGACGTCGTACAACGGTTCCGATCGTGCGCACCTCGCACAGAAGCTGTCCCTCTACATCCACACTTCACCTGGGCGTGTGAGGCCTGACAAAAGCAATACAGAATCGAACCACGCACGTGAATGTGCGCCTTGCGACTATCTGTCGGCTTGAGCCCGTCGGGGTCCACCGAACGCTCTACAAGCAGTGAAGGCCCCCACGCCCCGAGCCGTCCGATGCGGCCGTTCGAAAAGTGAAGCCTCTAGCGCGAGCCCACATGCAACATTACGCAGGCATCACCGCAGTTGCATGGTTGTGTCCAGGAACGAGCCGTCTGGGATTCAGAGCGTGCATACAAAGTTTGAACGTCTCGGAGGCTAGGCAAGATTCGTATAGAAAATGCGGTTGACGGGTGAGGTTGCACATGTTGTCTAGCGTTGTCTACGTCAATGTGTCGCTCTGGATAACGTGCTCACCTCGTGGCGTCGACATGGCTTCAGCCTCAACATCAGTGAGGGCTCCAGATGCGTTATATCTTTGGTCGGGTACTTTCATGTACGCCCCGGTCTCTCATCATCCGTTTGCAGCCGAAAGATCTGCAAACCACGATCATTCACATGTCTGAAACAATTCTCCATTCATCGGAGCGGAATACCCTACTGAACAGGTAAGGTCGAGGGGAGGATAGACGCATTCGTCACTAGGGTCCAATTCTTCCTGACTAGCGAAACGCGGGGGTTGGAGTAGGCAGTCTCTGCGACGGGTAAAGGTGGCTTTGGCGCGTTTGAGGCGCGAAGGCAGGCAGGCCTGTCTGGTGTTGAGCGATATGTGAGTGTGTGAATGAGAATTGCAACGTAGAGCCAACTGCCGTCAACGCCAGGTCATCTTCATGGATTTTAAGGTTTCTGAGTTTGTGATGATCTTCCTTGAGAGAAACCGGAGCCGATTACACACAAGCGTACACGGCCACGTACGGAATGTCGCAAGGTATGCTAATGCAAGCCATCACCGAGATGCTCGTGCCGTTCTCACGCGATCGTGATGCTGCTAGGTCCCTACCTGTACTGTACCTCCAAAAGAACCATCTGATGGAGCAAATACGCGTTGTTGAGAGACGCAAGACCGATTTGGGTGCTGATCTTCATTACCTGTAACTAATGGCTTGAAGATGTTACCGATGCAGCCATCTATACCAATGGTATGGAATATCCTAGTCGTTTATTGAAGCGAGAGCCTGTGCGTCTGCGTTAGATCCTTCTACGGCATGGTGAAAGCTTCGACGTTTGTTAGATTGACCGTGAAGGCCCCGTTATCCGGATATGTAAATAACCCTCGGCAGGGCGGTTTAGTCGTAAAATTATATGTCCGACCGGCCTAAAAACAAGGGTTATTCAAGGTATTGGCAAAGGTTCAAAACAAGCTTGCACCTCCAAGTATCGGCTTTGACCTCTTTAGCTTTCAACATGAGTTCCAGAATCGGTGAGCATAATGCACATCGACATGAACGCCATTACCTACTCACATCTTTTCGATTGACACCCTCAAACAGTAGTTAGAAACTAAAGACGGGACAGCCATGCCAAGTGGGGTGGAGGACTGGCGTACCGATGCAGCGAACCATATCGATTGGTACCAACGCTAGTCTCATCGTTAACACCTGCTCGCCCAAGCAACGGCTATGTGGTGCTGAAGGAGGCGTTCGCAATTGGTGCCTTTCTGCGATGAATTTCCGTTGGCGTTGTTTTGGCAGCAAAGTGCATATGCCATCTCAAGCGCACGGTATTTCAAGCTCGCTCCATGGCTGTGGAGATCAATTGCCTTGTCCGAGAGGTCATTAAGCCTGGCGTTGGAATTTGGGCCCTGAATTTGACCAATCGGTATCGCGCACAAGAGGCATTTCTTATGTGGCTTGCACTGGCTGCTCAGTGCTGTCAATGCTGAGTCCCCCAAGCCTTGATCCTTTCTAGAAGCTAAAGGTCGTTCTTGCTTCATAGGGTCGGTGTTGGCTAGAAGCTGCGGTGGCGCACTGTGCTCCGTTTGTTCTGACTTGGTTGAGTATAATTCGTGACTCCTGTGTCGTTGGAGGTTAGTTAGTACGCAATGCTCTAATCTGTCGCTCCGGCTGGCGCTGCGATAGTGTACAATCACCTTGCTTCTAACCCTCGCTAGATGTGAGATCTGTAATGTAAGCGTGCAGTTGGTGGGTCTACGACCCCTGACTCATTAAGTGTGCCCGCCCTACCGCACTTCAAATAGTTTGGCATGAACTCACTGATGGACAGGGACGAACTGAACTGGTAAACAGTTCCCTGCTCATAGTCTCTGTACCTAACACCTGGGTCTGCTTCGACCGGTGGGAAAAGACACTACATCCGAACTTCTACCGCGCCCAACAGGCAGATCATGAATGGCTACTGAAACCGAAACAAGAATGCAGGAATGCAGACCTCCCGTCCCACCAGGACCAGGGTCTAATAGATCTGCGGCTAGGAACTTTCGGGTCTCGCGGTGCGGCTGGTAGCCTTGAAGGTCAAGCATCGAGCCGCTTGCATGGTTGTTGGTAGGACCCAAGGATGATGTCGCGAAACAGGGGTAACTAGTAGATAGTTGGAAGGCGAAGGCCTGGTAGTGTGTATTAAATATTATAACGGTAGAACGTTTGTAGTGGTAGGGTATCGGAGATCACATCGTGCCGACATTGCGCATTGAAACACCTTTCTCGGCTTCCTCGGCAGTTATCCTGACCGTGCCGCGATGAGAGAATTTACCTGTCTTCCCCAACTTCTTCTCTGTCAACCAGAGGCGCAACAAGATAAGATATCTGACGATAAGGAATATGACGATCGCAGCAACGAGAATGCCGATGATGTAGGCAGCCACGACGCCAGAAGAATTTTTGCGCAAGTCCAGGAATCCATATGTGTAGAAACCTTGTGTGTGGAACGTAACGTAAGCCAGTGCAAGATACAAGGCAAGCAAGATGACTACTGGGATGATGTCGAGAAAGGGGATTGGTTCAGTCCTCGGGAAGAAGATTTCGAAGAATGCGTATGCCGAATTGAGTGCATGTTGAGAAGTATTGGACCAAAGTGAGAACGTGTTTGGAAATCCGTTGGAGGCGAGGATACCCCAGTAAACCGCTATTCGTCGTTAGTCTTGCTTGCAGCGCCCTGTTGTACGAGAAAGTGACCGGAATTTCACAGGTACCATCTTTCATGCATGTAAACCTTGCGTTGAAGCCAGGCATCTTGTACAGACATCTTAAAACTTACCTGTAACGATCCAAGGATAGATGACAATGGTAGAGTAGAACATGCTATGGGCTACCTGGAGCGGTTTCGGCCATCGGGCCAGAAATGGTGTCCCCGTGAGCCAGTAGCTGCCAGTGTGCGCAGCGCTGAACGCATTGTAAAAGGCCAGGCCCCAATACGTCAGGTGGGTGAAGTAGGAGAATGAACGCTGTGAATCTTCTGATCTGCCATGGGTACCGTTCCAGCCAAAGATGGTGAACAACGTGACAAAGGCGTACAGCGACAGCAGAGCGCGACATCCAAACAAAACGCCCGGCGGGAGAATCCAGGACGTCTCGAATCTATGTGTGGCGTCAAACTGTCCCGTGTACGATGCCGTCAACCGTTTCCAGATGGCCATGGTAGCTAATATCGAGACTCTTGGCGATCAATGACGATTGGTGTTCTTCCCGTGCGACCGCCGAGGCTGGATGGCGAACGTGATGGTGAGAACCGAGAAGTGTGGAGAGAAGGTCAGAACGCGCAGGAGTTGGGACAACTACTGTGCACAGCTGAGGCGCAGCATCGTGCAGCTGAAAATCTCCCCTCACCCAATTTCCGAAACTGAGACCGACTCTTGAAACGGCAGCAGGTGCCGACCGCGCTCACGTGCAAGGCGCTATTGACGCGACAGCGGCGGTGTTTCCTAATCGAGATAGCGTAGACAGCGCAGTAGTGGAAACTTTCGCCTGACGAAAGAGGTCTAACACCTCATCCTGGCCCTACCCGCTCAGACCTCCACTGCACCCCTCGCACACTCCCGCCGTCAATGTCTATGCGCCTTTTGCTAGTGCGCAGGCTGGCGTGGGCCAGGTGTAGGTGGCGCTGTCACCCTGTTTGGAAACCATTTTAAGATCTACATGTGCCATCTTTGCGGTGATGCGCTCCGTCATTTGTAGTGAACCTATCAAGGCCTTGTGTATCTATAGTCCTGCCGCATATTCCTTTTCTGCAAGTCCTCATTCCCGTTCTCCAACATGTCCGACCACCTCAAAGCTTCGGTACGACTCAGCTCACACTGTATGTGAGGTCTTTGGCTAACATCTAGAAGCAAAAGGCGCAAAACCTGGCTCGAATACGAGATAACCAACGTAAGTGAGATAGTCTCTGGCAGCCCTTGTGCTCTGTTCCTTCTTCTGAATGATCGCCTCATCTACTGATCAATTATCGGGATCCAGCACTAACACACACTGAACAGGACGCTCCCGCGCTCGCCGCAAGGAGTATCTTCAGGAGCTTGAGATCAAGTTGCGAGGTTGCGAGCAGATTGGTATCGAAGCATCAGCAGAGATCCAGAGTGCAGCCAGAAAAGTACTCGATGAAAACAGGAAGCTGCGCTCGTTGCTATTGGAGCGCGGCGTGTCTGAAGCAGACATCATGGCAGCACTTGGAGTTCCTGTCGACAAATCATTTGATCAGGTCTCATCGACATCGGCGCTCAGCAATGTGCTTGAGCAGCGCACCACCAGTAGATTGGTAACCTCGACAAGCTTGTCAATACCTTCACAGCCTAGAGCTGCTTCAGTTCCTCGACACATGCCTTCTGTGTCTTCGCTCAGTATTCCCTCGACACGGCCTACCACATTGAGCGGCTGCGAACCTTTGAGTCCCACGTCGATAGTATCGAGCATGGGGACACCCCCACCGGTCTCATTTCACGCACCATGCTATACTGCACCGCCAAGCCTGCAAGCCCCGGAAGTCAAGGTGGAAGACATCCAGTACGAGTACCCCTATGACCCATCCCAAAACCAGCAATGGGCATATCCGCAGGCTTACCCATACTCCCCGGATCCTGTCGCATACTTTGGAGCATCGTCATGCGTCGAAGCTGCCAACATAATTAGAACTATGCATTCAGATGCCAGTTCTATACATCGCATCGATCAAGGGTGCGCTCCCCTCGCTCAACCGTACTACAACAGCAATCATATGCTCTACCCCGTTGCGACAAGCTTTCCACAGCATCTTCCAAGGACATGAGCCCGGAAAGTGCCTGGTTCGTTTCACTTTCTCCCACCGCAGTGCGGCGCGGCAAGTTGCCTCCCGTGCAGGTTCATCGCCAGCAAACCAGAGGGTGGTCACGCTGCCTCATGCATCGACATCACCTCTCACAAGGGCGCATACGACGCTCAACGCAGAGCCGCATGGCGTTAGCGCTGTCTTCCAGCTCAAACAAAGATACTGTCAGACCACGTGTGGCTCCAAGCTCAATACAAGTCTACAAGGGCAGTCGTTGTTCTGCCATCAGCCACGCCCAAAGTACAGGTCGACAAGTTCTGCTGCGCAATTTGTGCCGTCGTTATTCCCATTGGAGTTGACACTACTCTATACTCAATGGAAATCTCACTGACCCATACCGATGGGCCTGTGCGTTCGTGTGTGTGTGCTCGTATTTGTACTGTCGAATCAGGGTTTCTCATTGTTCTCCAACAACAAAGAATGAACTCTGCTACCATCAGCCATCTAGATCGTCGTAGGTTAGTACATAGATTTAAACTCGACGCATGCTGTGTTAATCTGCCAAATCCAATCGTTCTCCAAACGTTCTGTATCAATATGCCTCCTAAGCACACAGTTACCGCCATGGAGCAAACTGACTCTCCAGAACAGTCACCCCAGCCAGCCAAGCAGTCACAAGCGGAAGCTGCGACAGGAATAAGGACTCCTGCGACTGTCAAATGGGCTCTGCCAACGACTAACTTAAAAGACCATAGCCCTAACGTGGCATACGCGGTGAGATTTGCACCACTCATCTATCAGCGACCTTGGAGTCAACTCCAGGCGGAGCAAAACCCTTTTGGGTTCTCACGTATCAGAACACCGGTTTTCCAGCGTGTAGGCAAAAATTTGACCAGAGCTGGTGACAGCAGTCTAAACAAGGCACAATTCGTTGGCTTGTTCAATCGAATAAAGGAAGACACTCTGTCTGCAACAGGTCAGGGAACATACACCTCAGACAGGATCCGAGAAGCGCTCTTGAATACAGGGGCTGATGTGTCAGCCATCTTATCGCGATCGGATTCCGATCCAGTTTTGCAGTTGGATCGCGACTATCGAGTACAAATGTGAGTCGCGTTGAGTGCCCTGACAAGAAAGCTGCTGATATTTTCCAGCAATCTTTCTCGCAATGGCCAGCTCTTTGAGACATCTGAGATGAATTTTCGCCGGATAGTTGCCCCTGCAACTACAGCACCAACCTCGGATGACGGAGGAACGGAATTCTTCATTGAGCTGCTGCCGAACACACGCGTTACGGTGAACGATGTCAATTATTTTAACAGAGTTCCTGAAGGCTTGGAGAATGACGGGGTTGCCAGACCTCTGTCACCCTTTTTCATCGGACCTCTTCATCCTTACACCGTCGTCGAATTTTTGTCACAACCACTGTTCTTTTTCCGCAACGAAGATGGCCTGCGTTTCACACAAAAAGTCGGAGGGAAGCAAAATGAGTTGCCTGCAGATGAACAAATAGTCCGCGACGCACGTGGGTTTGCCGAGGGTCTTGAAGTCGAAATCCTTTGGACACCAGTAGTCACCCCACCTCCTACTGCGACAGAACTGCCAGGTGAAGATGCACCAGTTCTCCCTCAACCTGGGGACAACAATAGTCAATCGTTGACGAAGAAGACCGACAATAACCAAACATCCGCGAAGACAAAGGGCAATGGTCAACCATCCACGAAGAATGAAGAATCTCCGTGTGAATATCTCGGAGAATGTCTTAGTAGACTGAAAGAACAGTTCCAATCTGACCCTTCGTCTCAAAACCTGGAAGAACAAACTGTTTTGCACTGTATACGTGCCGTCGCACAAGCAGTCAACCGAAGATCAACAGCAGACACTCGAGTCCACGTTGTCCAACAAGCCTCGCTCAACGCAGCAATCAGCAACTCGATTGACAGCAATGGCAGTGTGTTCGTGCCATGGTCAAGCCGCTCGCATATCATGCTTGTAGTTCTACACAGAATCCAGGTTACCGGTGATACCACACACCTTCATGTGATTGATTCGGCACCTTGGACACATAACTCTAATGCACGTGGCGGGTTGCACAGTTTTCTCGCAAAAGCTTTACAGGAGAGTGGGGTGGCGCCCAATGTCGACGCTACTCAATGGGCATTTGGCGCACGACAGAACGACCTTTGGCACGCTGCATATTACACTATACTGAACGCGTGGAGTGTCATCTTTGGCATGCAGCTCAATCCGAGTTTCCGGCCTTCCCCCAACTTCTTCGATGAGGCTTGGTTGGTTTTCCAAGCTACGGTGGCTGGCAATGCTGACTGGAAACTCATCTGGTCTTTCCTCAAGTGCCATAAGTTCGTGACACCCCTACAGCCAGGCGAAAGATACCAATTTAAAAGGACTTCGGAAGAGTGTGAAGGGTCGTCAGCGGGCTTATTAGAGTCGGTCGACGACAACATGGCCATCGCTATCGAGGCATTGGAACAGCTGCGGCACTCAGATGATTTTCCGTGGGATGATTGGGAAGACCGGGATGCTGATCTACGGCTGCCTGCAATCTATCGAGCAGGGTTGCAATTCAATACGATGCCCTGTTCTCGTGAGAAGCTCCGCGCCGTGTACGACACCATAAAGGGCCCGGATACGCAAAGAAACTTGGAAGACTTCCCGTCAGATATCCGATTCTGGATGTACGTCAAAAATCGGCTCAAAACGCTTCTGGTGCGGCAAAAAACCAAAAGCTTGATCAGGACTCTCACAGAGACTGGGATGACTACAGAGGTCAAACGCTTTCTGAATGAGTCTGATGTCTCAACTGCGATCGCGTCGGTCACACAGGCTGTGACTGCTGGACAGAACATTACTGGTGGGTTCTGTTCAATCTCGCAGCAGGATGTACAGTTTGCTCAAGTCTACGCGTCTTATCCTGAGGATGCGCCTGTAGCTCAGCTGTCAAGTACTACGGTGCGATTTGGGAGACCAATGATCGTGCCCCTCCTGTTGGATTCCCATATCGTACTTCTTGTCGTACAGCAAGATGAAAAGGGGGCTGTACAGACGGCAGTCTGGGACTCCAAAGCATACCACTTCAAAAGGGCAGAGCGCGAGATGATTCATCGGATGACTCGGACCATTATCCAACATTCAGGCTGGTGGCGCCACACTTTCAAGACATTTGAAGACGTCAAATTTACGAGGAACAGCACGCGATGGATTACATGCGCCCAGCAGTCCGGGTCTGCTGAGTGCGGCTATCATGTAATAATGAACTCCTGGACGATTGCATTAGGACTTTCGCCAAATGCAAAGTTCAATCCTATATGGTACGCAGAGAAAGATGGTGAAACAACACCATCCCCATTTCTGAAAGATTTGCAGAGTGTTATCAAACTGGCAAGAATTGGGCTGGCCGACTGGAAATTGATCTATGCGTTTCTAAGATGCCATCACTTTGCCCATGAAGGCTATGTGTCAAATTACAGGCGCTTCGGAAGCACCATTCCAATGCTGAGCGAGATTTCTCTGAAGTCGCACATAGCAGCCTTACGTATGGAGGAGAAGCAGTATTGGACTCAAATTAAGCTTTCGGCTGCGGATCTTTCGGCTTTCAGACAGATCAACCAAACAATTCTCCACCCTAGCAGGGAACATAACGACCCGAAACAGTTCAGATCGGACACTTGGGACAAAGCAGGCGATGCAGTGGTTGCACTCGATCTTGCGCGAGATGGCAAGCTTCCATTAAATGCGGACGCAACTGGCCTTCGACGCTACGAGACGATGCGGAGACAACCAGATATCGTAATTGCCCTGGCTCATGCCAGGGCTCACACGGCTTCATTCAAAGGAACACTGTCACGATCACTGATGAACTCGAGCCGAAATCACATAATCTCTCGGTGTGCTGACTTTGTGCAAGCTCCTGGTACTGACACCTTCCTTGTTCGCCAAATTCAAGACTTCCCACAACCGCTCAGCATTGAGCTTTCGCTCTTTGGTTATGTTATTACCACCAATGAAGACACGCAGGGAGCTTTTGCCGATCTCCAGTTTCCGGCGGTGCCTGAGGACGCCGAAATGACTTACTTGACCGATTTACAGGTTGTGCACGCCATCAACGCTGTCACACAAGCCATTGATGATTGTCAGACGGACTATCATCGGAGGTTCAGAGGAGGATATGTCTTCGGCAATGGCCTTGCGCTGGCCAGCTACAACGACATCGTTAATTCTAGGGACTTTGACGATACTACTACCAACGATACGACCATGCACACGTCTCGTCCGCGCCGTTGTTGGCTTCTACCCATGACTGTGGGTAACAACGAAATATGGAAATTTGAGAGGCGATACCAAGGCTCGAAAAACCAGGCTCCAGGGCAGTTGTTGGCACACACCTTCCTTGCTGTTCTACAGGAAGAGACCAGATCTGGGGTCACTGATGGGGAAGGACAAAACGTTGAGGGAGTAGAGACTGTCGACTTTCGGATCTACTTCCTTGATAGCAGCGGAGTTTTCAACAATCATCGCAATGCTCTCTTCCAAATGGTGGTCAACACGGCGTACAACCTGAATTGGGCGACACACCGCAACCAGCCAAGCGAGGCAGATCCCGAGTTGGTGATTCGGGAGTTCTCGACAGAGCTCGGTATTGTCAAAGTTGCGCAACAAACAAAAGGAGGATGGGCCTGCGGCTATCACACCATATTGAACGCTTGGATCCTTGCGCTCGGCTTGACGCCCCATCCCGAGCACAAGTTCACTTCGGAAGACTACCGCATGATTGCGAAGCTCTCGCGCAGCGCTGTCGCTGGAATCTTGAACTGGAAAGACCTCGTGGCTTGGCTGTTTGGGCGCAGGGCTGTGGTGGAACGTTCTATCGAAGAAGTGTATGATCACAAACGATTTGCACTGTCCGCATGCCAGGCGCCCAGAGGAGAGCAGCTGGAGCAGTATGTGCAAGCCGTGAGGACCAGCGAGGAGGAGGAGGACAAGACCAATGGATCCCTTGACGACGTTCCGTACATTCATGAGAGCAATATCGACTGGTCGCTCAGTCCCCCTGAGTTGTTCGTCTGCAACGCTCCGGTGATACCACAGCGTGCCCCTCCGACGACTGACATCGAGGTTGATGTACCAGTCGACACAACACCGCTTGATGAGAGTAGTAGTGCCGTTGAAGTTCAAGGTGGTGAAGCCACCGACCCTACTGAGGCGGACCTAAGACTCATACAAGCGATGTTCGCCGAAGATGCCAGAAATCTAGGTTTGTCTCGGGCTTATGATGAGCCTGGCCTGCCCGACGGGCGAACAGGAAACTTGAAGAGGAGGTACGAAGAACACAAATCGAGGTTCTCACAAAAGAGAGCAAGGACCGATGGTGGCGACACTCTGGGGCTATTTGAAGCGAAGAGAAGGAGGTCGCTGTGGATGGCGGATTTGGCTTTTCTCAACGACGGCTTCTCCATGGTCTGATGAGTTATTCATGTAGTTGAGCGTACTTTTGTATCCTATTTCCTAGAGACATCTCAGCGCCCAAGACTTAAGACTCAGTGGTCAGGCTTCAAGTGACTGTGATCTTCGAATGTTGTCGATGAGAGATGCGCGTTCGCACAGTAGCGCTAAAAGGTGCCTCGGCAAGCAACGACGTCGCCAGTCGCGTCCACCCATGTAGCGAAGCTCCACGTCTGATCTCCAACACCAATTGCACATCATCAGAAATGGCACAATTCCTTTCCAAAGCAGCGCGCACCGTCCGCTTCTCGGTCCCTCAAATCCGATCCTTCTCGCTTTTCCCATCTGCCAATAACCGCTCACACACAAACCGTCTCTTCGACAACGTCCGCCAACCGCAGGACCTACACACCCTAACCCTCCTCAACGCTGCCGACAATCGCTCTCTCATCACCTTCTGGAGCGCAAGTTGGTGCCAGACATGTCAGGCCGTCAAGCCGCTCGTCAAACAGCTTATCGAGGAAGAAAGAATCGGGGAAAGTGAGGGTGGATTGGGGTTTGTGGAAGTTGAGATGGACAGCACCTTGATTGGGGATCTGCCAATTACGTACCGCATAACGAGTATGCCGACCCTGTTGGCGTTCAGTAGGCAGGAGGCGCAGTTTGACACGAGATTGGTCAGGCCGGAAGAGATGAAGAACAAGGACTTCCTGAGGGAGTGGCTGCTCACAGAGGCGCGGAGAGGGGGTAGGAAGGGTGGCGCAGGTGGAGGTGGTTTATTTGGTTGGTGAGACCCTGCTCTCGCAAGCTCAGTCTGAAAGCCGAAGAGCCTGACCATGACAGGCTTGGACGGTTCTGGAGGTGACAAGGGTACAAAGAGCGCTTGAGGCGTGAAGACTTCTGTAAGATCTAGACTGTACAGGTAAGTTAATTTCTCAAGCTAAGTTCATGATTCACAGGCTGACAGGCACAGTACAATGGAAATAGCTTAACGTCATGAAGAGAAATCGATCTCATGGAACCTATTTCAAGTTTCTCAAAGACAACGTGCCTCAACCACAAAACTTGACGACAACTATTTCGCACCTGATTCATCTCTGGAAGGAAGGACCGAGGACTATTGCCTGCTTTTGATGGTTAGATCCTGATTTCAGGCGCGGCTGTTTGCAGAAGAAATGGGTATAGAACTCCATTGTGGTGTCCGTATTTCGTGACTATGGTTTTTCATTATGGGTAGTCGTCAAGTCCTTTTCTTCCTGTCTATCTTGCTTGCGATCAACCCTCTAGTGACCATGCCCATCATCACCGCCACCACCCTGCTCCTCGGGGTCGAGCTTGATCAATGTATCAATACGCATGATCGCAACACAAGCCTCAACGGCAGACTTCAACTGCTTGACCTTGCTCATGCTGGGCTCGAGAACACCAGCCTTCAAGCAATCGTGCACCTTGCCGTTTGTCAATTCCAGGCCGTAGTTCTTGTAGTTCTTCGACTTGGCGAGCTGTTTCGCATCTTGAGAAGAGGGATCGGTAGGGTTGACAGTGCGCTGCGAAAGTGCGTGTCTCGATCGCAAGTTGGCGACGAGCTCAGTCGCATCCTTTGCTGCGTTGATAGCGAGGGTTTTGGGGATGGCAAGAAGAGCCTGTGCGAAAGCTGCGATGGCCAGCTGCTCACGAGAGCCCTGTGAACTGCGTCAGTGTACTCACTTCGTAATCTTGACCAGTGCTATACTTACAACTGATGTCGCCCACTCTTCCAGGTAGATGTGCAGAGCGGTCTCAACAGCACCTCCACCGGGGACAATACGTCCGCTCTCGAGTGTTCGCTTGACGGCACACAGCGAGTCGTGTACTGATCGCTCCATCTCGTCCAGTGCGTAGTCGTTGGCTCCTCGCAGAATAATCGAAGCCGAAGAGAAGGCCTTGGTACCCTTAACAAGAATGCACTCGTCGTCTGAGATGCGTTCCTGCGCTACCTCCTCCGCGTAACCCAAGCTCGACGCCTCGAACTTCTCATCACCGTTCAGATCTGAGAGTGTGCTGACAAGTGTCGCTCCGGTGGCCTTTGCTATCCTGCGCAGGTCCTCCTTCTTGCACCTTCGTACTGCCATTGCGCCCTTCTCGATAAAGTGCTTCAGGCACAAATCATCAATACCCTTGGTTGTGAGAATGACATTGGCGCCGGTCTTCAAGATCATTTCGATGCGCTCCTCGACAATACCAGCCTCTCGCTGGCGGATCTTCTCGAGCTGCTCCGGGTCGTCGATCGTGATGTGCACGCCCAGCTTCATGCGCTCCTTCTGGAGATTAATGTCCAGACAGGCAATCTTAGCGTCGGTGATGCGGGTCTTCATAGCTTGCGACGCCACTGTGCAGTTCAGAGCGTAGCCCTTGACCAGTACCGACTGTGTAGCGCTCTGACCGTGTGCCTTCAGAATGTTGACAGCCTTGACGGGGTACTTGGTCTCGTTCTTGTTGTTGATGGTCTTGACAGAAGACATGGCATCGACAACAATATCGGCGAAAAAGTCCGAGTCCGAGCCGATGATCTTGGAGGACATGGATGTCTTCGCAATATTGATCAGGGAATCGCGACCGAGCGTGTCCACCTTTGTGCTAATGTTCTCGTTCATGTACTTGACCGCCTCCCTCAGCGCAAGCCTGTAGCCTGTGATGATGGTAGTGGGGTGGATCTTGTTCTTCATGAGTTCGTTTGCCCGCCTCAACAGCTCAGCTGCTATTATGACAACCGACGTTGTGCCATCGCCAACCTCCTTATCTTGCTGCTGTGCGAGATCGACGAGGATCTTTCCTGCGGGGTGCTCAATGTCGAGCAAGCTGAGGATCGTCGCGCCGTCGTTCGTGACTGTAACGTCGCCGATATCGTCGACCATCATCTTATCGAGACCCGAAGGCCCAAACGACGTCTTGACAACATTAGAGATTGCCTGTGTCGCGAGCACGTTCTGGTCGCGAATATCCTGGCCGCTGATTTTGTTTCCGCCGAGGACTGCAAACATCAGCTTTTACTCAACTCCAAATGGCTCCCGAGCTTACACAGAGTTCCTCCGCCACGTGACTGCTCGAAGATGCCGGCCATATTGTCGTGATGTAGCTGTTTATGCTGTGTTTGGGCTGCCTACACAAAATCTCTGGCTACGCGGCGGGACGCTCCTGCATGTCGGCGAAAGGTACCTCCGACGCCAAGACGCCAAAAGACCCCTGTCGCAAATGAGTCGCCCTCCTCCACATTCGGGCACAACACCACGCGAGAGTTCTGTGACTGTGCTTATAGCCCTATCAGCCGCTCTTTAGGTACGCGCCGCGTCCCTGCTGTCACCTGCACCTGATTATCCCTGATTCAACACTCTGACTGTTCAATTGCAGGTAATGCTCTCTATGACTGTACCCCGCTACCCCGCCAAACATTCCGATAGTTGTTTCCCAAAGGGATAGCTCTTGGTGTTCAGCTGCTATTGTACCCACACTTGAATGCAATTTGACTTTGGACACTTCGTTCTCTCAGTGTCCCTTGCGCTAATATCTATTCTCTGCTGTAGACTCTCCCCTAACAAATCACATCCCCCTATATTCAATATGGCCGAAGCCAGCGCCGCCGACGGCAAGATGAAGGATCTCAAGATCTCTGAAAGCAAGAAGAGCAAGAAGGACGGTGCTCCCAAGACAGCTGCCAAGAAACCCCAGCAGCAGAAGAAGAAGGTCAGATTCTCAGGGTCGTAGCAACCAGACAGAAATGGGGTATTTACACCATTGCAGATTGAGGGCGCCGCGCTCATTGGTATCGATGTCGCAAAGGAGGACGACCTTGGTGAGTGGTACCAGCAGGTCATCACCAAGGGACAGATGATTTCATACTACGACGTAAGCTCGATGATTTTATCCCATTTCGCTTGCTAACGCGCTTAGGTTGCTGGATGGTAAATACAGACAGCCATCGCTATTGACTGCGTCACTAATCGCGACTCAGCTATATCCTTGAGCCCGCATCGTACGCTATCTGGGAGTCAATCAAGGCTTGGTTCGACAGCCAGATCAAGACCCTGAAAGTCCGCAACGCATACTTCCCCATTTTCATCAGCGCGGATAACCTGGAGAGAGAAAAGGAGCACGTTGAGGGCTTCGCTGCTGAAGTCGCCTGGGTCACAAAGGGTGGAAAGTCCGACCTCGAGAAGCCTGTCGCTGTGCGCCCCACCTCCGAGACCGCCATGTACCCCTATTTCGCGCGAAAGATCCAGTCCCACCGTGATCTTCCCCTTAAGCTAAACCAGTGGAACAACGTCGTACGATGGGAATTCAAGCGTGAGTACGACCTGTTCGATTTATTGGTCAGTCGTTGACATCCACAGACCCCATGCCTTTCATCCGATCTCGTGAGTTCTTGTGGCAGGAGGGTCACACTGCACACTTGACCAAGGAGGAAGCCGATACCGAAGTCATGCAGATTCTTGAGTGGTATTCCCAGGTCTACCAGGAGTTGCTGGCTGTTCCCGTTGTCAAGGGAACCAAGACGGTCAACGAGAAGTTCCCCGGCGCTGATTACACAACCACAATCGAGGGATTTATCCCTGCCACCGGACGTGGTATCCAGGCCGCCACATCTCACTGCCTCGGACAGCATTTCTCCAAGATGTTCAACATCACTGTCGAAGACCCTAACCCCAAGGAAGGCGGCAAGGCTGAGCACGTACACGTCTGGCAGAACTCGTGGGGTTTGACTACCCGTTCCATCGGTGTCATGATCCTGACTCATGGAGACAACCGCGGTCTGGTCATCCCTCCCCGTGTCGCTGAGATTCAGGTCGTTCTCATCCCCGTCGGTGTAAACGTTAAGATGTCCGCTGAGGCTAAGGAGGAGCTGTACAGCAAGGTCAAGGGCATCCATGACAGTCTGATCGAGGCTGGCGTCCGTGTTGAGTCTGACTACCGTGAGGGATACTCTCCCGGCTGGAAATTCAACGACTGGGAGCTCAAGGGCATTCCTCTGCGGATTGAGTTCGGTCCCAAGGATGCCGAGAAGGGTGTTGTCACCACTTCGCGCCGTGACATCAATGACAAGGACGCTGCACGTGGAACTATCAACGTCGACGACGTTGCCAACGAGATCCCCAAGCTGCTCGAGCAGATTCAGGCCGATATGTTCGCCAAGGCCGACAAGGCTTACCGTGACCACCGTGTTCAGCTTGCCAACTGGGATGAGTTTGTCCCTACACTCAACGGCAAGAACGTTGTTCTTGTTCCCCACTGCGAAGGCGACAAGTGCGAAGACGAGGTCAAGGCCAAGAGCGCAAAGACAGCGCTTGGCGATGGCGTTGCGGAAGACAAGCAGGCCCCTGCTATGGGTGCTAAGAGCTTGTGCATTCCCTTCGACCAGCCTGAGGGTATCGAGCCTGGCAAGACAAAGTGCATCAACCCCGACTGCACAAACTTCGCCAAGGCCTGGGTCCTGTTCGGAAGGAGTTACTAGAGAGAGTCGAGCGTTTGCTGTTAGCATTGAGCATTTAGGGGCGGGGTGTTTAACAAGGTATTTGCGCGGTATGTAATCGAAGTTCCATTTCACAAATGAATTCTTCGCGCATATTCAGCACGACAATAAGGACAAATCAAAATCTTGACAACACTCATTCACTGTATCATTTTCTAAGAAACGAGACCCCTGGCCTTAAAGTTTGCCAACGCTGTGAGGACAGCAAGCCTGCCACCTGTACGCCTAGCAGACTTTTAACATAGTCACACCGACAACCTCTCCTTCACCTCGCTTCACCGCGTATAAACAGTCTTCTGACTAGCCCACCACATCCCCCTCCCCACAACTACCTCACCACCCATCCACAGAAGCACTGTCTAAATCACAACCCATCCCAACCGCCACAATGTGCAACAAACTCATCCAAACCTACGCCTGCGGGCACTCCAAAAGCATCTGCACCACGCCCTGCGCGCACGCACTCAAATCCGCGCCACTCCCTGCGACACAGAACCCTCCCACAATCATTCTCACGCGCGCAAACCCACCCACTTCCTCTCTCTCCCCGGCGGCACCTCAAAACTCAGCACACAGCGAGCGCCCAGACTCTGTGAACTCGCCGCGGCGTGTTGCGCAGGGGCCTGTGGAACGCGTGTTTTCAACAAGAGGACTGGCGCTGCGATTCAAATCCCCTTCTGCCGGTCCAACGTCGCCTGCAGATGTGTCGCCCATCATCTCCACCGCCGCGTCCCCATACACTTCCACCTCCGCCTCCGCCGCCGCCGCCGCCGCCGCCCCGATGTCCCCCGCAGTGCAAGACTCAGAGCTACTGTTCTGTAGCTACTACATCCCGCGCAATATTGCGACAAGCCGGTACCCGTGTGTTGAGTGCTACGGTAGGGACGAGTGGAAGGAGTTGAGGGAAAGTTGGATGGAGAGTTACGGGTTGGGGCATCCGTTGGATCGGATCGGGGATGTGGAGGGGCTTAGTGGGGTCAGTGGGTTTTTAGGAAGGGGGAGGACGTGAGAGGGGAAGTGGGGGTGGAGGGAGTCTGTAATGAAGGCGTGGACGAGTGCGGAATATAGATGGGAATTCTGGACAAGGTGACTGTAGGATGCTGTGTCCTAGGCGATTTGATAACAGGCCACTCAGATAAAGCGACATCTTGTCAATAGCACGCTCATATCTTCTTACATCCTGAACCCATGCGTAGCGCTCAGCCACCGCTGATCTAGTATCCCGCTCACTCTATCCAGTACACGCCTTCCTCCCATGACAGCCTGAAAGTGCCCAGCCCTATCGTCTCGACCCATCAACAAGAACGTCGACAGTCCCGTAGCTTCTACATTCTCCCGTGAAGTGTGGCTTGTCGGCGAACTCATCACACCTGGAGTCACCGAAAACGCCATTGGTATCTTGAGAAACGCGATGATGACCTGTGCTGCAAACGGATTAAGGCCTGCGCGGCGGAGAAAGACCTCCCACTGCGACTTCGTTAATACGATCTTCCGGGTTGCAAGCACGGAAGGACGACTTACGGTGGTTTCGACGGGAAGCAACTTGATGTCGCGTATATCCTCGCCGCCATGTGGGAGACCATATGTCTGCACACTCTCTACGATCGCTCTAGCAAACGCCTGTTCCCCACCCGGGACATAAGTGACAGCAACATCGCCATCGAGTTGAGCAGCGAATAGCCCAAGTCGCTTCAAAGTTTCTTTGTCCCGTGCATCCTCTGGCCGACTGCTACTCTCGTCCCTCAAACCCTCGCTGACCAAGACTACGAGCCTCTCATACCGCTCTTGCAGCAGTAACATACGCTCTTTGACCGGCGAGAGAGCTTTTTGGCCAGGAAGAGGTTGCTGTTTGATCTGTTGCAGGGTGGTGAGGAACACGCCGGTCGAGGGCGAGAGAATTATGTCTGCTTCTATGTGGCAGGAGTGCGGGAGGATGTAGTCACGATATATAAGCTCGGCTTTTGGGTGGAGCCGCTCGATTTCTTTGACTAGAGCCCGTCGCTGGAGAAGGGTTGATGAGATGACCAGTGAACTGGCTGGGAGGTCGAATGGAGCTGTTGACTCAGGCGCGGCGCATGTTGGGTGCTCTACTGCATGTGCTGATTTCGGAAAAGCGAGCAGCCTAGACTCAGTGGATGCACTTTTATCGCCAAAGGTCAAGTTTTGGACGGCAGAAGCGTTCGATTTTGAGCTGTCTTTTTCAATCTGGACCGCTTTGCCTTGTGTCTCCATGAACTTATGCAACGCTGTGGTAGCAGAAAACCCGCCGAACATAAGCTCGGTTGGCGCTGGCTTCTGCTCTAAAGTGGCTTTGATTTGGGGCTGAGTCGATCGCGACTGCTTCAATTGTGACTCTGTTGTAGTTCGGTAAGTTTTGCGGAGATCGTGAATGTCCACGAACCTTTCCTGCCCGGGAGAATTTCCGTGCAACGGCTGGTGGCGGAATTGAGTTCCCAGCTGTACTGTGGCGATATCTTTACTTGTACGATGCATCTCCATGAGCTGTTCATGATCTTCCATCTCTAGCTTCCGTTTACGAATCAGAGCATCCATATCATTACGTTCTTCAAACTCAGCAGGCTCTACTTCGTCCTCATCCTCGTATTCATTTTCATCGAGGACACGGAGTCCATCCCTCTTCCACAACTCAGTCGAGCTTGTTGCAATGTTACCCATCTTAAACTCTGCTTGAATCTTGTTGAAATCAGTTTCACCATGGAGTTTCTCATGCAGTTTGATTGAGCCAGAAGTTGGCGACGCGAACCACCCCCAGTTGTAATCAAGATCGGAGATGCCATGCCATGCGGTCGCGGACTTCAAACCGTCGCTCTTGACACAGTGTAGAAATTGCATCTGTGCCTCTAGCTCGGTGGTATCTGTGCGACGCCTACCGTCCTGACGCCGACTGAACTCATCCCAGGGCGCCACAGGCAATGTAAAGTCCAAGCCAGGTATGTCTACTCGAGCCACCGTATCAGCTCCAATCAATTTTTCGTTCTCGGCTTTTCTCTTTGCCTCTTTGGCAACTGGCTCGATCTCCTTAAGCAGCTCGTCTATGGTGGTTTGAGAGTCGGATGTCCCGGGACGACGTTCATCAGGCCAGGGTTCCAAGTTGTTGCCAACTTGAATCATGTTCGAAAACGATACTGACTTTAGCTTTTTCATCGGCGAGTCTGAAAACATCGGTGGCGTTAGTGGTCCCTCCACTTTGAGATCATCGGGTTTGCGCTTTAGGATCGTTGGGATACGTTCAGATGATGGGGAGCTGCTGGCTGCGTCAGCCGCAAAGAGTGCGTCGAGGTCTCCCACATCAAGTAGCATCGAGTCGCTACTACCAGAACTGCGACGTAAGAGCGAGTCTTTGGCCATGATTTGTTGCTCCAAAGCTTTAGCTTCGGCTCCAACAGAGTCGCTGCTCTCAGGGATGAGTGGCAGACGATTTGCTGGTGACGACGGGATATACGGCGTCAATGGCGGCGATAATGGTAGCAATGGCGGTGTCAAATATCGAGGTACATACTCCTAAGCGTGTCAGCACTCCCATTCAACATCAGATACACGCTTACCTTTCTGCTCTCAAGCGCATCCATCATGACCTTCTCGTCCTCTTCAGGCGTAAACTCATCCATCATCGCGCCCTGCAGAATCACAAGCACATCTCTCGTCACCACGAGCTTCTCGCCTCGTATCTGCTTATCAACCGGCGCCGGGTACCCAGCATACTTAGCAGGCCACCCAAACCCCTCATCCTGCTCCTCATCCACATCTTCCGACGGAATCCGCGACCGCAAATCCTTAAAGTCAGGCTCAACCGTCGTCCCAAAGTTTAGCATATCAAGTTCTGGATCCGTCCGCAGCACCGGCACCTCCTGCTTCATATCGCGGATCCGCAGCCGGCCATCAGCAGCAAAGCGATAATCAGCCTCGAGCGCAGGAGTAGTGAGAGCCGACTTCAAGAGCCCCGCTGCAGTCGTGGTCAGAGTTAGTCTGTGCTTCAGCAGCTCGTTAGCAGCCGAGACAGCATCAGCCAGGTCGTCATCAAAAGGATCCCGGGAATCCTGATCAACGGTGTCGCAGAGAGAAAGACACAGGTCGGCGAGCGGCAGCAGCTCGGTCGTGTAGTCGACGCAGATGCCTTGTTCGCGCGCGTACTCCAGCACACTGGGCTCCTCCACCTCCTCTTCAACCGGGTCGAAGAAGAGTTGCAGCTCCATTTGCGTCACATGCGTCTGGCCACTCGCACCTGTGTGGTTCGAAGACCGAGAGAGGCTGGGATGCCGCGACCAATACCCCTTACTGTGTGTGGTCGTGCTGAGGACGCGAAGGAGCGATTGACGCGGCGCGCTAGTGCGCGTTATCACGTGCAGCACCCCATTACCATACCTAAGTACCTGGCCGCTCAGCCAATCTCCAAGTATTAGAGGCGTGTCGTTTCCCGGCACCCACGCGGAAGATTGGTCCTCCGATCAGCGCACCGATTCAAAACCGTTGCTGTGTGCCGGCACATTGAAGCTTGTATCTCCGACACGGCTTGGTGAGAGGTGTTTCAAGGCGCGTCTCGGACGGAGCGGGTCGGAAACGGGCTGTTGGCTTATCGTTGAAGGCGTGTGAGTAATTTGATGAGACGAGACGGGGTGTAGGACTGGGAGTGCAAAGGGGTGGTCGTTTTTTTGTTTATTCTGGTTACTTTGGTTTTTCGCTATGTCAGGTATTCACCTATGCCATGACCGATCTCTAGGCCGAGCTCTATTGCCCTATATCCCCGTCCCTGCAGAAACTATGATTATGTATAGACCAGTATATGTCCATGGGTTGTCTATCAACAAGCGCTCAAATGAGGATGTGAGTACCATGTACGCCTAGTTCAGACGCTTCTGCGCGAAACCGAGCGACTGGTTGCCGCCGTTGAAAGCAACGAGCTGGGCCTTGAACATAGTGTCGCCGTAGATCTGGAGACCGGCGCCCTGGTTGCCCTGCACACCGCCGAAGCAGGTGGTGTTGGCCTTGTCGACGGTGGCGAAGGTAACCTGGTTACCGGGGATCTTGGCCATGTAGGTGTCGCCGATGGCGACGGACATATCGGGGAGAGTGGCGCCGCAGGGGTAGATATATCCACCGACCTGAGCGTTGAGCTGGGCACCCTGGACCTTGGAGTAGTAGGCGTCGGCGACCTGCTGGTCGACGAGGAGGAGAGACGTGCCGGTGTCAGCAATAGCGTCGGAACCCTGGGGGTTCTGGAACATCTGGTCGCCGACAGCGAACTTGGTGGAGGCGAACTGCCAGAAGCCGGTCTCGGCCTTGACGGGGATCCAGGCCATTGCACCAACGGTCTTGGTCATGTTGATCGAGCCGAACTCGTAGTTGCCCGTGCCGTCGGGGTTGAGGTCGGCGGTGAAGACGGGCATGGCGAGATCCTTCATGACGTTGTCGAAGAAGGTCTTCTGGGGAGTCTTCTTGGTGCCGTCGTTGACAGTGTTGAGGTTGGAGAAGGCGAGACCGACGAGGCCGTCAGTGTTGGTGTCCTGGACGAAGGATTGCGAGACCTGGTTGGCCAACTCGACGGTCTGACCCTCGACTTTGACGCCGCCAATGGTGACAACGTCTGTGCCAACAGTTCCGGCAGCACCGGAACCATCACCATAGGTGATCTTCCACTGAGCACCGTCGGTCTTCTTGAAGGTGGTCGACTTGGAGGCATCGAATGCAGAGTGGGCTCCGATGGAAGCGGCGGGGAGTTCAGTGCTGAACATCCACCTTTGTCATGTTAGTGATTGACTTGAGATGAGTGACACGAATACTTACAGATCGGAAGAGCCAGAGTCGAAGTCCAAGTTCAGGGTCTGGCCACCGACATCAACCGGAGAAAGGAAAAGAGCAGCGTTCTGCTCAGGATTGGCGGCAACACTTCCGGTCTTGTTACCACCAGCAGCTGTGGTGCTTGCGTTCATAGCCGCCCTGTTGTATCCGGCGAAGTCCTCCTTGACCACAAAGTTGTACTTCCTGAACACCTTCCTCATGGCAGCAGCGCCATTGGGCCCGGTGGGATGTGCCGTGTTCAACTGGCGCGGGACTTTGAAAGAGCGTTTCGTGAGGCCTTGTCTCCGAACTTGTGATGGTGCGGCGAGCGCAAGGGCTGCCAAGAGAGCGAAAATGAAGAAAAGACGTGATGAAGGCATCTTGGTATGAAGGCTGACCGGCAGCGGTGACGACTAAAGCGGTCGTTTGAAAAGAAGGTAAATGGTCTGTTGAATAGGTATACCGAGTAAAGAATCGAAAACACCACAAGTCGCTCGAAAGAATAGATCAAAGGCTCGGCCAGATGGGAAGTCCACACAGCACTCCAAAAGTCGGTAATGAGAGTTCTTTTAAAGAATGTCGTCGAAACAGGTAAGGACAGCTACAATGGAAACCTGAGAATCCGATGAAACTCACAGAGGTCAAGAATCGGTTGGCGGCGCTAAGCCTTCTCCCAAGACATTACTGAAATTCCTGCCGCAGCAGATCAGAAGCTGCGTGTACCACATACGTGATGATCCATGTGGGGATCAAGCCTAGCTGCTGTCAGGACTCTGTGCCTGAGTCTGGACGCCGTCCTAACGGGGCTAGCAAAATGCCTTATGCAGACTAAGAGGCTCAAAAAACGGCGCATCATTGGCCAGGGACCTGCGTGAGCTGTTGCCGGCCAGTTATCGATAGCCCGTGGAGCTCTTACGCGTACTGCTTGAGTTTGACCGGGTGGTGTTGAGGAATTGTGGAGGGGGCTAGCGGCCGGACATGGGTTGCGGAGTCTAGCGAGAGCGTTTCAGACCCGCGGGACCTGCGAATGCCGTCACCTCGGGTTTTCCATCCACAGATTTCGATGTGAGAACAGGGGGCCGTGTGGGAAGTCCTGGGGCGGCTGCCGTTGTTAGGTATCTATTCGTCAAGAGGATCTTCTATTGTCGTGAGGCATCCACACACATGCACGCGCGCTCATCCACCGCGCAGCGGCTGACGACGCGCCGCAGTGGCCTCCGGCACGCATGAACGTCAAAGCTGACGAGGCCGAAGTGCTGTGTTTCGCAATGCCAAGTTCATAGCGAAGGTCCGCGGGAGGGTGCCGCAATTGTGAAACGGGCAGGATGGGGAGTGCACGATCCAAACGCGTGGCGATGTTCTTCGCTCAGAACCGTTCCCGGTGTGAAAGGGACGCAGCAATCCGCGTTGATATTGACGTTCATCACTATGAGAGCATGCAGTCACCCTGCAGCAAGATAATTGATCAGGCTGGGGTCTTACGTGTCTCTGCGGCCTACAGAAATACACTGTCTCGCACTCGTAATAGACAGCTAAATAAATCTCATCTCACCTCACTCCTTTGTACATCGTACTGCGCACTTGCTCCGGAACACAGTTACGCGCGCACCACCATCCCCTTCCCCAGGCCTCGAGACAAGCATCACTGCAAAGCTTAGCCGTTGTGACCCTGTCCTAGGACCTGCGACACCTGAAACGCGTGTGAGGTAGACACGTGTGGAGATCGCGCCACCATTCGTTGACGCCCGGGTGCAATAAACAGAGCGCAGAGCCACACGGGTGTGTGTGTTGTGTTTGATAGCCCTTCGTGACGGCCAGTCAGACGTCGCTGTGATGTTTGACGCCTGAAGGAACAGGAGGGAGGTTTCGCAACAATGAGGGGGTTGCTGGGTGCGTTGCAAACTGAGTGAGGCTGTTTCGAAGCAAGCTCACCATTGCACCGCTGTTTGTTGAGCCGCTTCCAGTGCTGATGGAGTTGGGAAAGTAGATTCGCGGGCAGTTGTCCGATAGTCACAGTCACGCGAGGCATGGCAGTGCTAGGAAGAGCTTGAAAACACAATTCTTGATATTGGATGTTGAGTCAAATGGCTTTTAAATTTCAGTCGCAACGCAGTAAAATCCCTGCACCACTTCAGGGGTGTCAGCATCCTTTATAAGTAGGGGAGTACTGTGTGGTGGACATGAATCCGCAGTTGAGTACATGTCAGCCTCCTTCAACCAGTATCAACTGCCCACTAACTTTGCAGCGATTGGTGAAGTGCTGCGTAGCGTCTGTGAGGCTGTGCAGCGAGAGGCATGGCTCCTTAGCTACAACGCAGGAGCTGCGTGATGTAGTTTGGCCTGGGCGATGGCTTGCACCTCGACGGCTGCAACCGGTGCCTGCTCAGGATATCTATCCAAGTAGCTCGACATCGAGACCGATGGCCCTCATGAACAGATTAACGTTGCCCAAGCGAGCTCCAGCCATCTCGGCAGGGAGAGCCTTGCTGACGGAGACGGTTTCCATGACGCGGTCTTTGACGCCAATGACCAACCTCTGCTGCTGCTCAGGACTGGCACCAACACCCATGGCAGCCAAGAACTGCCAGATGTACATGTCGTCGGTGTCGTTGATGGAGCCAGGGAACAGGTAAGGCAGCACAGGCTCGATGGTATCAAAGAGGCGGTTATAAAGGATAGTCCACTGGTCCCAGTCGCCGGCGTCAATCTCGGGAGCTGACTGCTTGAGAAGCTCCGCACGAGAGATCAAGATTGTCAAGAGAGAGAGGCCAATCTTTGTGCGTGCAACGACATGAAGGTTGGTGCGGTCCAGAATAAGCCCGAGGAGACCGATTATGATGTTGAGGGGCGACTCAGAGATGTGCGCAAAGAGCGGTGGCATCACGGTGTGTGAGAACAGCTCAACCTCTTCCCGAATAGCAGAAGTCAACGGCTCGTCCGGTGTTGCGACGGCATGCCCGACAACGTTCAGACCGTCGAGATGAACAACGATCATGGTAACAACCGTAATACGCTCCTGCTCGTCAATGTGACGGAAGAGACGTGGAATAACCTTCTTGCCCTTGGCATGGGACAGGATCTGAATGAAGGGGTGTTGTGCGTGCGCGTGGGGGTTGATAGGCTCCATAATCTTGGTTGCCTGCCACAGCTTCTGATGCAGCATTTCGATCTTGGAACGCCACTCCATGTGCGCTTGGATGGCCTCGGGGTTGCTGGTCTCGTTGATAGGTGGCGGCATGGTTCGCTCGTGATCCTCCATGTGCATCAAAGTCAAGTAGACACTCTCGATATTGCGCAGCGCGTCCTTGCGATCGGCAATCGAAGTCTTAGGCTTTGGCTTATCGCCTGTCTCCGGTCGCTTGATGTTGAGAAGCGGTCGCGGTGTCTTGGAGTTGCTGAAAGCAATCTTACCCAGACTACCTTCAACGACAAGTTGCTTCGCTTTTGGTCTAGCCTTCGCTGCCTCAACCGCGCGCTGGATCTGCTGTTCCATGCGCTGCATGTGGTTGTCACCACCTCGGCCGTGTCTGCGGTTGCCAAATCTGTTGTTGGTTTGGAAAAGATAAGTCTGCGCGAACTGGTTTGCCGGTTGCTGAGGGTTCTGGCGGGGGGCACCACGAATCTGACTGAAGACCTGGTAGTAAAAGTCCTCGGCAATGGCTGCCTCGGGGCCTCTCTCATCCAAGTTACCAGTTGCCGTCATGAGTTGCTGCAGTTGAATGCGAGTGATGAAGTTCTTGTCTTGAGGTGTCATCAGGCCGTTGTCCTTAGCCAGCTGTGCGATCTTGTGGTTGCGCTTTGCACGCTTAGCGTCCTCCTCGAGGAAAGCTGCACGGTCAGCTTCAGACAGGTTGAGAAGCTGTTCCGGGTGAGTGATGATAGGGAACGAAGGACCCCTGTTGTGCTGTCCTGGAGCACTTCCAGCTACCTGGCGTGGGGCAGAACCTGGCTGAGCCATTGGCTGGCCCTGACCAGACAAGCGGTTGGGGTTCTGAAGTATCTGCCGAGGTTGCGAGGGCGGGCCCTGGGGGTGCGTAGCAGGCGAGGCCTCCCTCTGTTGTTGTGCCGCCGGCTCAGGCTTCTGGCGCTGGAGAATTGTAGGCTGTTGAGGCGTTGGAACCTGTGCTGATTGGCCGGGCAATTCAGCGTGGAACTGCTGTTGCTGCTGCGGTGGACCTTGCCTTTGCTGATACTGCTGCTGCTGTTGCTGTGGCGGTGGTGGCTGCTGGTACTGATGCTGTTGAGGGCGCTGCAAGATCTGCGGCGCATGCTGACCAGGGAAACCAGGTGGCATACCTGGTGGCATTCCCTGCATACCGGGAAACGGTGGCTGACCTTGGAAGAACTGCTGCTGGTGTTGCTGAGGGTAGCCGCCCATGCCTGGAGGCGGCTGGACTGGGGGCGTGGCTCGAGCGTCGTTGCTGATGCCCTGGTTGCGCAGCATGGCCTCGACCTCATCCAAGCTCATGATCTTCCGCGAGGCGGCGGACAGCTGGGCGGGGCTGCTGGAGTACTGGGCGGGGCTGTTGGCGTACTGGGCGGGCGACGGTTGGTGCTCAGGCTGGTGCTGGCGTTGGGGCGCAGGCTGCTTTGGCTTCAAGCCCCAGATATCAGCGCGTGCCTCCAGCTGGGGGATGTAGTCGGGATCCTTGTAGCTCTCATAGCCAGTCCTGGTGGGCTTTGAGGCTTGAGGGTAGTGCTGGTGCTGCTGATATTGCTGGTGCTGCTGCTGGTGCTGCTGCTGAGCAGGCCTGGCGAAACCCTGGCGAGCCTGGAAAAGCATTTGCTCCTCCTGCATGGTGCCGGCGATCTGCGAGGTCTGGCCGGCGAAGTCGAAGTCCTTGCCCACGCTCTGCTGGTTGACGGGCCCATCGCCGCCGAAAGTGTCGTCATTGAAGGCATCGTCGGTGTCGTCGAGCCGGCCGCCGTGGCCCTGGTATGTGTCGTCGAAGTCGATGCTGTGCAGGTGTGAGCAGATGTCAATTGGCGGCGCCCGCACTACTTACACGTCGTCGTCGGCTGCCCCACCACTGAAGCCGGCAAAGGCATCGTGCTGGCCAAAGCCGGGGGCATTGGGCTGGTGGCCGCGGTCGCGGGGCAGGCTGGCGTCAAAGCCGAAGAACGACATGGCGGGCGATACCTAGCGGCTGGTCGTGTGTGAGGTTACGCGCGAGGGGTGTTTTTGCGCGGCGAGTGGATGACGTTGGGCGCAGGTCAAGGTCGAGGCAGCGGCCGTGGCTCTGCGGGAGAGGCGCTGACAAAGCAGGCAATAATGCTGGCGCGGTAAGAGATAGCACACTGCGACGGCGAGGCGATGCTGCAGGGCTGCTCGTTGGCGTCGAGGTCGAGCTGCTGTGACGCCGCCACAGCTGCAGCGCAGGGCATCGGGCCGACCGCGCCGAGCTGGAATGGGCGGCCTGCTCGCAGTATGGCTGGGCTGGGTCAGCCACACTAAGGCGCGTTGCGACGACGTTCTCCTTTTCGACCTCGTGTCCCTGGCAAGTCCTGCTCCCGTGCCTCTCGCCCTTTTGTCCATTCCACAGTGGATGAGCACGATTCAACGTGTCTGTCCGCTCCTTTTCCCGTGACCCCCCAAGAGACCACGCTTCCCGTCCGGCGGCGCCCTCGACCATCTCCGCACCAGCATCCAGTCGCATTCAGGCGCTGGCCAGCAACTGACCGCCTCTCACACACAACGCCAGCAGCGCGCTCTCTGATCCCCCAGCCCTCATGATGGCTGGTACACAGCGCTATCTGCGCTACATTGTCTTTGCGCTCTTCGTAAGGCCGCCGTTGCAACATGGCCCGTAGCATCTACTGACCCTGTGCAGGCCATCGTTCTCCTCTACTTCATCAGCTCGTCGTCGTCTGTTCCCTCGGCCCCCAGCTGGCCCAGCTACGGTGGCACCAAGGACACCCTCACCCCGGGCACACCTAGCACATCCGAGTCTCTCGATCCTCTCGCGCCCGCTGTGCCCGCCAAGTCGCACGCCCCCGTTGCTGCGAAGCCCCCGACAACCCCCAATGACCACGAGCTGCCGCCGGCCACGGCGTCCGGCGAGCGCATGAATGCCACCTTCGTCACCCTCGCCCGCAACCAGGACGTCTGGGAGATTGCCAAGTCCATTCGCCACGTCGAGGACCGCTTCAACCGCAAGTTCAACTACGACTGGGTCTTCCTGAACGACGACGACTTCAACGACGAGTTCAAGGCGATCACATCTGCTCTAGTATCCGGCAAGACCAAGTACGGCAAGATTCCCAAAGAGCACTGGTCTTTCCCTGAATGGATTGACCAGGACAAGGCCGCTCGCGTCCGTGAGCAGATGAAGGAGAAGAAGATCATCTACGGCGACTCCATCAGCTACAGGCACATGTGCCGCTACGAGTCTGGCTTCTTCTTCCGTCATCCCTTGATGCTCGATTACGAGTGGTACTGGCGCGTCGAGCCCAGCATCGAGATGCACTGCGACATTAACTACGATACCTTCAAGTTCATGGCCGAGAACAAGAAGAAGTACAGCTTCACCCTCAGTCTGTATGAATACGTCGAGACCATCCCCACCCTCTGGGAAGCCACCAAGAACTTCACCAAGACCTTTCCTGAGCACGTTGCCCAGGACAACTCTATGAAGTTCATCAGTGACGATAACGGCGAGACCTACAACCACTGCCATTTCTGGTCCAACTTCGAGATTGGCAACCTCAACTGGCTCCGATCCAAGGCCTACCTCGACTACTTCGAATCCCTCGACCGCGCAGGTGGTTTCTTCTACGAGCGCTGGGGTGATGCGCCCGTCCACTCCCTCGCCGCAGCCCTGATGCTCAAGAAGGACGAAATTCACTTTTTCAACGATATCGCCTACTACCACGTACCTTTCACCCACTGCCCCACCGGCGAGCAGTACCGCATCGACCACAAGTGCCACTGCAACCCCAAAGACAACTTTGACTGGAACGGCTACAGCTGTGAGTACCCTGCTACACATTTCTCAAACCCCCACTGACAATCCCACAGGCACAGCACGTTACTACGAGCTCAACAACATGAGGAAGCCAGCAGGGTACGAGAAGGAGCAATAAGCCTCTAACCCCCACTCCACCCACCGCCATCTCTTCCGCACCGAGCCCACTTCTTCAACACGCATCTGACTTCTGTCCGAAGTGCTCCCCTCGATGCCTGGGATATAACATGGATTGTCCTGAAGTGGCTTTTCATTCTCATTGTCCTGGTCACTGCTTTGGGCATCTACTTTGGGCGGCGGCGCCAGAACCGCTTCAATTACGATTAGACTAGGAAACGGGAAAACGAAGGATGAAAAGGACAGGTCCGATAATTCTTTCAAATAAGCCCCGTTTTGGGCGCTCGTAGGGATATGGTGTACTATTTGGCGTTGGTCCATCTGGCTTCGGCTTCCTTCTGCCGGGGGCAGCAGAGGGGAAGCGGTTTATGTCCTTCTTTTTGTGAGGTAGCGTTGGTACATGTAGCAGAATTGTATTCATACGACTTCTTTCACTATGCTCGATTGTGCTTATCAACATTTGTCCTTGATTACAATACAGGCCGTATGTCTAAGTCTTCTCAGGCAGTACCACAATTGTGCCAGTCTGAATCAGAGTGTCTTCGGAACCTACTAGGCGACCGTATAGCGAGTATCCATTAGGCAGGTGTAGCTCGAATGGTAAAGCATTACTACGATATAGGCTTGGTACTTTGTGGCTTACTAGAATAATTGTTCGTATACGGAACTGTTAGTGGAAATTGCAGACCTTTTCACAAGTAATGATGCCTCTTCTCGTGATGTTTTCTCGCGCAGTGGAGCATAAAACCCACCGATATCATTTACTTGTGACAAGACTGATGTGCGATACCTGGTGGCAAGCTCCTGCCGAGCGAGCTTGAAAGTACGGCACGTGCCTTCCACTGGCCAGCGCCAAGAGCGGAGCTTCCCCAAACTAGCGCTGGCGCCAAACTAGATCCCTGGCGGCGGAGATGGCGTTTTGTGTTGTTGAATCTTGAGAAACCACGATGGCTGCTGTCACAAGAGGAAGCGGCGTGTAGCAGTCTGCAGGTCTGTGTTCCTGGCGCAGATGTAGGATTGGACGATCGCTGCCTGTTGCAATTATTGCAGGCGCGCTGTCTCACGAAGCGCAAGTCCTTCGTGCACCCTGAGCCAGACATGGCGGTAAGGGTCGCAGATGGATTGCGGGTGAAGAAGAGATGAGATTGCATGGGAGCATCGGCACCCATAAAGCTCGATGCCGCCTTCCGGAGCGGCACTGCGCTTCTCGCTGCTTCCGCGAACTCGTTTCACTCCATTCAATAGCGTCCAGCGCGCCTTTCGCTCGTTTGTTCGTTACCAAGTGGCACTAGTAGTGTTGACATTACGATCCTTACAAAAGTGTGGATCTGCCCGCGCCTATCGCTCGCCCGACCCAGTACCTACTCTCGTTTCCTGTTGTGTACGCGTACGCGCTCTACGTTGCTGCAATCATGCCTTCGGTATGTTTACGTTCGGGTCCTCCATCGGCGGTTCTGTGGGTACTAACGGTCTGACAGCTCATTCGCTCGCTCGCGCTCCTCCCCGCCCTGCTCTCGGGCATCGCCCACGCCGTCAACCCGGTTGAAGTCCGTGGCCAGGACTTCGTGGATACTGTTACCAACAAGCGGTTGATGATTGTTGGTGTCGACTACCAGCCTGGAGGTCAAGCCGGATACAAGCCTACCTCGAAACAAGATGCCCTCACAGACGCCGATGTGTGTCTTCGTGATGCGGTGGTTATGCAGAAGCTGGGTGTATGTGCAATATCTAGCTGCATGTGCGGTTGCTAACAAGCACAGGTAAACACTATTCGTGTCTACAACGTCGACCCTACTCTCGACCACTCCGAGTGCATGTCCATCTTCAACGCCGCCGGTATCTACCTGATCCTGGACGTCAACTCGCCTCTCTCCGGTGAGAGCATCAACCGTGCCGAGCCATGGACTTCGTACCACAAAGATTATCTGAACCGCATCTTCGGTGTTGTCGAGAACTTCAAGAACTTCCCCAACACTCTTGCCTTCTTTGCTGCCAACGAAGTCATGAACGACCTTTCTACTGCCAAGTTCAACCCCATGTACATCCGTGCAGTGCAGCGCGACTTGAAGAACTACATCAAGAACCACGTCGATCGTACGATCCCTGTCGGTTACTCTGCCGCCGACGTGCGCGAGATTCTGCACGATACCTGGGCTTACATGCAGTGCTCGCATGATGATGACCAGTCTTCGTCTGATTTCTTTGGCCTCAACTCGTACAGTTGGTGCGGCGAGGGTGACATGAAGAGCTCCGGCTACACTGATCTCGTCACCATGTTCCAGAACTCTTCCATCCCGGTCTTCGTAAGTGTGCCTTTGTCCTTTATGAGATCGCTATTGACAAGAACACAGTACTCCGAGTACGGCTGCAACGAGGTCAAGCCCCGCGTCTTCACCGAGGTTGAGGCTCTTTATGGTAAACAGATGACTTCGCTCAGCGGTGGTCTGGTCTACGAGTATTCCCAGGAAGAGGCAGATTACGGCCTTGTCGTTATTAACGAGAACGGCACTCTTTCCCTCCGTGAGGACTTCGAGAACCTCCAGGGACAGTTCAACAGGCTGGATCTCGGCCTTATCCAGTCGACCAACTCATCCGACCCCATCCAGGCTCCTGAGTGCAACATGGATCTGATCACAGCTGAAGAGTTTAGCACAAACTTCACTATCCCAGCCGTCTGCCCTGGATGCGCCGACATCATCAAGAATGGCATCAGCAAGCCTATTAATGGCAAGCTTGTCGATGTGACCAACACCAAGCCTTCGCAGGCCGTGTACGGAGTCAATGGTGCCGAGATCCAGGGCCTTGAGCTCACGAAGCTCACCGAGGCAAACACTCCGGGCGGTTCGAACTTTAGCTCGGGTACAGCATCGGGCACAGCTAGCGGTACTGCGGCTCAGCCATCGGCGACAAAGACTGGTTCTGCTAGTAGTATGTCGATTGGTGGCTGGTGCAGTATGATGGCTCTTGGTGCCTTGCTGACAGCTGTGCTTAACTAGATGAGGGGACCACTCCCGCGCTGACGCCAACCCCGATACCGACACCGACGGTGAAGGGCGACGCGCTGAAGCTTGACGAGACCAGATTGCTCTGGATCACACTGTTCATGGTTTGGGCTAGCAACTAAGTCATGTCGAGCAGCAAGCGCATTCTAGTATCACCCAGCCACATTGTCCGGGCGACACATTGTCCTGGTATGTGTCGGGTTGAGATAGGCCATTTGAGGCCAGGATTGGTGACTTTCTTCCGTGTATCTGTTTGGATCATGTATACCCCTTCCTTTGCCTTCCCTGAGGGTCGGCCCTTCACTTCTTCATAAATACCTTTCATGTCAACGAAATCATCTAATGTCACCAAACAAATTCAGCCATTGCTTGCGAATGCCATTGATCAATGCTTATCGCCATGTTCGCGTCAAACATTGGTGTTAAGTCACTGACCAGTTAGAGGCAAGCACGTCCACGACGAGGAAGAACGCCACACAACAGTAAACCACAGCACCAAAACTATAGGAGCAAAAGAGATGTACTACAAACGCAAAAAGACAATTCTACATACAACAGTGGGGATTCCCCAGTGGTCACCCACCTGAGTACTAATCCACCGGTACGTTGCTTAAATAGGGCTGAGCGAACGGGAAGCCTTGTTTTCAACGTCCTATGGTCGTATGTGAAAACCCTACACGTTGGTGCGAATATATCCCTACACAATGCTTAGTGGCAGGCATCTACGGTCTGCATGATAAGTCTACTTCCACAGAAAAATCACATCCGGCGTCCGCTTCCGATGCCTGTAATTGTAATTGATGCCCCGACGCACGTCTTCTGCTCCGTGGAGTACATACTTGATGGAAACATGCGTTTCAGGAAGAGTTCTAACTGTTTCAATGTCGCTTGCTGGTAGGACCACTACCAATTGGCCTCTCTGTGCGCCTCCCGACAACATTGCCATCGATCACTTTGTAAACCTTGAGGTCAGGCTTTTGCACTCGGTTTCTCGACAGATAGACCCAGAAAGATACAGCTAAAATAAGAATGATCGCCGCGACTGCGGTTAGAAGTAAGCGAGACAGTGCTTCGTTCGCCATCTTGACAAGATGGAGGTATGGCGATGCAGAGATAGCTATAGAAGTTGAAAAAGAAAAAACTACTCATTCAAAATTAAGCAATGTAAATTAGTCGATCGAGAAGCCATGAGGCTGGTAGTGCGGCGTCCTTCGACGTTGCAGAGAAGCGAGCGACCCATTTCGGCCTCCATCCGTTTCGGCGGCCGTGACGCGACGACAACCAATCATCATCCACGAACTCTCACTCATAGGATCCGTTTCTCTAAATTTGCACGAGGAATCTGTATAGAAAACTTTGTTGGTTCAACAATCCACAGCTTCTGCCCACGAATAAGCCAGAAACAATGGAGTCCAGCACTATACCCCCTCCGGTGTGGTATTTCGGGTACGGCTCTAACATGAAAGCATCCGTCATGCAAGGCCGCGGTATTACACCTTTGGAAGTCCGATGGGCAAGAGTCCATGGGTATGTCCTCACCTTCGATGTATTCGGTCTACCATACAGTGAACCATCAATGGCGAGCATCGCGCCGTACACAATGACGGGGGAGAAGCAACATGTGCCGGATATTTGTGGAGTGACTTATCTACTTTCACGTGAAGATTTTAAGCGTCTCGTCGGCACCGAAGGTGGCGGAGTCGCGTACGATGAGATTGAGGTTGATGGGGTTTCGTGGCGTGCAGAGGCAACAGAGGAAATCCGGATGCACACACTCGTGGCAAAGTTTCCATGGAGACCGAATGCTTGCCCCAGCAAGCGATATCTGGTACTTTGACTTGCAAATATGAAAGTGCAGGTGTCGCAGCAAATATGCCTACTTATAGCAGTAATTCTAGAGTTTCTAGTAGTTGCGCGTGACTATTATTTTGCTCTAGTTTCTGCGATAGCAGGGCTCTCACTAACAATCAGTCCAGACTTTGTTGAGAGAGGGCGCCCTGGAGAATAGCCTCCCAGAGGACTACGTGGAATATCTAAATCGACTGAGTCCATATGTACCAGGTCAGTCGAGGTGGCAACAGCTAGGATCATCAATCTTCCTCTGGTTCGGACGAAGGATTGTTAGCAGGCTCGCGAAGAGTGTAAAGGGGTCTTTGGATAGCCAGGGCCGATGTCCGACGTATTGGTCGAAGGTCATTATTGCAGTGTATTCTTCAATGTGGGGGTGGCATGATTGGATCCACGCACCCTTGTTTGGACGGGGTGATGGAGGCAAGATAGTATATACAGGAATCGTAGTTGTCTGAATATCACTTGCTACGTGTTGCATGCCCAGCACAATTGCTATTGGAAGAAATCTGGGGCACTAATTACACGCTCGTTTTCGAATTGTTCACGTTACGGACGCCGTAGAATCTATACGTACTATTAATAGAGGGGTGCATTTCTTGTATTTGAAAACATCTCCTGCATCCCACACTCAACGTGTTAGCAACGTACGTGTTCAATCATGACAGACACCAGAACCGACGCAGTCATGAATCTCGCAGATGAAGCGCGGGCGTTAATGAAGAGCTGCCCATTGATTGGTATACTATCACCATGCATGCATGAGCCAAGCAAGCATGCTCACACACATGTAGATGGCCACAATGATTTCCCGTACATGATCAGAGGATGGCACCATGATGACATGACAGCTGGACTCGAAACTCTTCCCATTGGACAAACTGACCTGGCTCGTCTGGGCAAATCTGGTCTGGGAGGCCAATTCTGGAGCGCTTTTGTGCCAAGGTGAGTCCGTTCTCGACTGGTCGGAAGCAAATGCTGACGGCTATGAAGTGCTAAATCAGACTCAGAGACGGCGAGGCTGTCGGTTTTGGAGCAGACGGTACAACAAATAGATGTTGTGCACCAATTGGTTGCCAAATACCCAGATCAGCTCGGATTGGCCCGGACATCTGCAGATGTCTGGCGTCAATTCTACGCCGGCAATCTGGCGAGCTTGATCGGAGTAGAGGGTCTTCATCAGATTGCTGGAAGAGCGAGCGTTCTGCGCCTATACCACAGCTTAGGTGTCAGATACGTTACGCTGTGTCACGACCGAGGCAACGAATATGTCGACTCAGCGGTAGGTTCCGATACTCTGACATTTCGCGACTATCCATGTTGATCAATAGCTACAGACTGGGCCGCCACTGAGTCATGGTGGTGTTTCCAAAGCTGGACAGGAACTCATTCTCGAAATGAATCGCATTGGCATGTAAGGATGCGTTCACGAAAAGACGTAATGGTTATACTGACAAAGTCGTACTAAAAAGGATCATCGACCTCTCGCATACGAGTCACGATGCTCAGCGACGAGCACTGCAGCATTCCCGGGCACCTGTCATATTCTCTCACTCGTGCGCTTTTGCGCTATGCGAAAATCAAAGGAATGTCCCAGACGACGTTCTCGATCAACTGAAGCTGAATCGTGGAGTATGCATGATCTGCTTTTTACCCAATCTCTGCACATCCTCGACACGAGGTGAGAAGGGCCCATCTGTTCAAAGCATCGTCGATCACATTTTATACGTTGGTAGCCGTATCGGCTATCAACATGTCGGCATTGGCTCTGATTTTGATGGCATGCTCGAAGGCCCTCGTGGAGTTGATGATGTCCGTGGATATCCTCTTTTGGTGGAAGAGATGCTAAGGAGGAAAATGTCTCATGACGAGGTGAAGATGGTCATGGGATTGAATATCCTCCGAGTACTGCGCGATGTAGAGGAACTTGCATTTGAGCTGCAGAATGACTCTAGTATCGCAACGCTGGCTGATATTATCGTGTCTCCTTGGACCAATGAGCAGAAAGAGATGTTACGACAGCAGGGGCAGAAAAGGGGATTGGTATGATTCTGAGTAAAGGGCGCCGAGTCAGCTTGGATGGAGTAGCTACATACTTAGAATAAGCAAAGAATTATAGGTGATCAGAGTCTACGTTTTGCCCTATCAACGTATATAGACAAAGGCTTCTATTAACTTAGACATACATAGCCAATTGAGATTTTTCGGTACTCATGAGGCAGTAAGCACACTGGTGAATCGATCATTGAACTGCTGAGATTTTCGATAAAGAGAAGGTTCATATCCAGAGCTGGAGATGATTCTTTGTGTGTCACACCAAGTGTTTCTACTACATTAGATAGGTCTCATATCGATGGCAGCGACCCAAGCGTTCCTCATCGGATGGATCTTCTCAATTCGCCATCCTGCGCTTTTCGCCAACTTGTACCACTCCGCCTCTGTCCTCTCGCGACCTTTGGCGGTAATCATCATGTTGATATCACCGTACCTGGATAGTCTACCAGAGCTTTTGTCAGACAAAATGCTCTCCAAAACTACCAATCGACCATTGGGTCCATCTTGAATGGCTCGGCGAATGTTCTTCAAGATCTTGATTTCGTCATCATCCAGCCAGTCATGGAGACACCATTTCATGGCGTAAACGCTGTTTGCGGGAATTTCTTTGAAGAAATCACCGGCTTTGAGATGTGCTGGATCTACACGGTCGCCAACATCTGCGTACGCGCCTCCTTCAGCAAAAAACGGGCGGATGTGGTCTATGACGCTGGGCAGGTCATAAACGCCACCTTTCATTGTCGGGTTGCCACGGAGCAGAGAGGCGATAAGGGCTCCACCTCCTCCACCAATGTCAATTACCGTTTCGTTTCCAACTTCCGCCCAGGGATAGTCGGTCAAGATTCCTGGGGCCTGTGCTATCGCTCCAGCTCCTAACGTCTTGTGCAACTGTGGAAGCCAGCCCTAGAGCATTGTCAGTCTCTGTCGAAGTGTATCAAAAGATACTGAGAGTCAGGAACCTACCTGCTTGTCAAAGTACGTGAACATGTCTTGCTCAGTGTTGAAAGCGTACTGTGCCGCTCCACGTGTGGCATCCTTCTTGATCGATTCCGGAATCCCCTTCGCCATCTCGTAGAACTGAGTCGTGTACAGTTCTACCCAGTTGCTCCAGCCAGTCCAGTGATCTGAACGAAGCAACTCAGATCGATGATTGTTCGAATACTTGTCCGATTCTTCTTGGTAGGAGAATATCCCTTTGCAGCAAATAACTCGCATGATCTGTCGGAAGCGGTCTTCGTGAGCGCCGGCAGCAATGGCAAGATCGTGGACTGTCATCGGACCAGAAGCTAGGATATCAGGGACCTTTTGCCGGACAGTCGCAAGAAGACATTGCGAGTCAGCATATCCTTAAGCATCTTTTGATTAGAAACTGATCTTTTAGGGTATCACTTTTGTTATCGAGGTACATACCCAGGAAATCGTCTGCAAGAATGAGATTACTTGGTTGCAGCAGGCGGTCGGTTGCATACAACACATCTACGATTTGGCTACTCAGAGTGGAGATTTCCTTATCAGGGAGATCGTCAGTATTATGAAGGCCAGTATCGAGCTTTTTTTGGATGTGAGGGAGTGTCAACCGTGCATGGATATCCCGCAAGTCGTAAAGGCTATCCGTAAGGAGCTCCTGAAGACTCGTGTAGTCTCCAGCATCATCGTATTTCACTCCGTTCGTAGTCATATTGTGCAGAGGTGAATTTCTGTTGCAAATTATTGACTGTTTTCGCTTCGATGGCCGACTTGACTTGAGTTTTGGGCTTCAATCTGGTACTCAGCGACAGGGCTATGCAAACCGTGCTCGGTCATACAAAGAGTCCTAGTATGGGCCCCTGTTATTCGGCTGCCGTAAGCTTAACCTGCGAAATTCCGTCTGTGATGCAAAGGTCTCCGAACACCTTCTTCGGCCCGTGTGTCGGGTGCTTGGCAATACCAAAAGCTGTATTAATGTATAGAATTATTGTCGATTGAATCTCGTGTCTCATTCCTACTATTCACCATCAGTATGGCACGGACGCAGCGATCGCAAGATGAATGCCGATGGGCGAGCATTGAGCAACCGGTCGTACCGTTGAAGGACGTACAAGCAGCACGAGATCAACCGTCGGCAACCTCAATCAAACCAGGAAACGGCGAGGTTCATATTGGAGATGTTATGCCAAGCGACGAGAGAGTCGTACTCTACGTTATCAAAGGTGATCCTAGACCAATTGAAGGACGGAATTATTCACACTGACTTTGCTTGATAGCGGACCGAACCTCTTACATAAATTACATCAAACCATTGATCCTGGCCGAAGAATTGCAGATACCGCATCTAATCTCTGTCATTGATACGAAGACTCAATGGGCGCGAACCATCCATCCAGAACGTATGGTACCTGCACTGTGTGACCGAGACCCTGAAACAAAAGAGATTGTGCGTGTCTTTGAGGGCACGGCTTGCCTCCAATATCTTGCCGATCGTTTTGACAGTGCCAAATTATGGACTGGTAGGACTGCAAAAGAACGGGGTGAGATCTTCAGTTGGACTGCGTATCAGACTGCCGGTATAGGGTAAGAGGCTCCTCACTCTATCTAGAATTCTCTTAAGTAACCTCTTATGCAGTGCCACAGCCAAGTACTGGCTCTATTTTTCGGCTGGATATCCAACCCGAACAAATCCTGTGAGACTTCCTCGAACCATCGAAAAGTTGCATGCCAATACCGTGGCACAGTGGGACATTCTGGAACAGCGATTGTCGATTCCTGGCCAGCGGTACATCGCATTACCAGGTCGCCCCACCTTGGCTGATCTCTCGTATTTTCCTTTCGCGATGCCTTGGATGTTCAAGTTCTTGGGCGTAGACGTGGATCTGTACCCCAAGACGCAGGAGTGGGCTTCCGAGATGCTCAAGAGGCCCGCAGTGGAAAAGGTGATGGAGTACGCTCCAACGCTCGGGCACTCAGATTAGGCACTCGACATGTGATCCGACTAAGCATCAACGATTCTGGAACTTCAAAACGGCTGTATGGGCGGTACGCTTGACATCTTTAATTCGTAGATATCAACCATAAAAATATCAAAGTCTTCATTTGCCACCTTGGAGCCCAGTGAAGCATTATATGTCTAAAACGGCGAGACTTGGGCATAGAGATACCGGCAGCCTACTATCATGCAAGGATTTTGGATGCCGTTACGAGTACCGTAGTAACTCAACTCTGCTGCAAGACGCTATTAGGGGGGCATCGTGAGCGTTACAGAGATGTGGAGAGCTTTGAGCGAATCAAAAACGCCGAAAGTTTAGAAGATACCAATCTTAGCGCTCAGACCGATGACCGGTTTCGAAGCCATTGAGACTGTCTAAGATCGGGACAGAACACCATAGGCTGTGCGGCTATCTGTTAGCGTTCCGCGAAAATGAAGTTTCCACAGTATTTCACGTACTTTCAGTGGTCTAGAATTCGTTGTGAGATAGTGAGGAATTAGGCCGTACATGGCAGCAGGGGGCGCCTTAGGATTTCTTAAGCGGGCCGCTTAACTTGCAGGTACCATACGTCGCACTTAGTTACGGAAACCGAGGGTTCAGATTCTCAAAAGCAGATTATCGTAAAGTGACAATGTATGTGCAAAGGTGTGATGTTTGGTGCTCTACTTCCTAACACAAGCATTCTGAAAATTGGGGTGACTGATCCACGATTCCTTATCCTGAACCCGTTTGTCCTGCGAATCAAGCATTGAGAGCTTGTAGTTTTGTATCAAATGGCACAATATAGCTTTGATGATCAAATCTGCGGCATAATTACCCATACATCTGCAGCCTGTCAGTGGTGCGTCTGGATCATCGGTTAATGGCCGGTACTTACTGGCGAGGACCAAAACCAAAGCGCCAGAAAAGGTATCTTAGCTCTGTGTTGTTTCTATTCATAAATCTCTCAGGGCGGAAAGTGTGGTTGTCCGGGCCCCAATATTCATTGTTGATGTTGAGCGAGTAGGAGTCCACGACGACGTTGGTATTGGCAGGAATAACGTAGCCATCAACTACGCGGTCTGTTGGGGCAGACTGTGGAACTGAAAATGCCGCCAGCGGTTTCAGACGGCTCGATTCCATGATACAGCACTGTAACAGGCTTGTTTGACGGTTCAGGTACTCTGTCATACTTCCTGATGAAACGGCTTCCTCAATTTCAGCTCGGAGTTTCTCTTGCACCTCTCTATACGCGGCCAAGTATACCGGATTCCATGAGAGGCCTCCTGTTGTAACGTCGAGATTTGCAAATAATACCTCGTCCAGTGTTTGCAGCCATTGGTCCTCCGTAATTTCTCCATTGCATACGCTCTTCCACATCTCGATAATAGGGTTTTTCATACTGTACTGTTGACAAAGTTGGACGATGTCTCGGTTCAATTGCTTCCATTTCACCCTGAAGTCGTGCAGTGCACGATTCGCCTCCGTTGGAAGCCATTGAGAGAAGCTGAACCTGGACAAGCCGCCACGAATCACATACTTCATCAGCTTTTCTCGTGGGCGAAGCAAGGTTCCCAATTCTCGCCAAATACTCTTGCGGAAGAGGCCCATAGAACATCTCACAGACAACCCAAAATGGGAGCATCTTTAAGTCTTGTGCTGGATGGATCAAACCACGGCTGAGATCTGATGTCTCATGCAGATGTGCAAAATGAGTTTCAACATGACGCTGCACATCCGCAGTGCAAAGTACAACAGCATCGTGGCGGAAAGGTTTTTCGGTAACGGCTCTGACCGTATTCCATGAAGGAGGATTGATAAGGCCCACACATTTGCCTAGAAGTTGGCTCATCAGGAAACCCGAGTCGTTGTTCAGCGCCTTCGAATGTTTGTCGGAGTCGCTGAAAACAGCTTTCAGCTGTTTAGGCCGGGTTAAGACGCTTGATTCTGTCAGTTTGGGCTGTAGACATAGTGGTGGATTGCTACTTACACTTCAGGGGACATACCTGCCCAAATACGATACACTGGGCCGTGGCTTTTTCCCCAAATGGCGCTGTTTTCGATACCGTTTATGAACTTTGCTAAGTCTCCTTGCCCATTTGGCCATGAATACGGGCAGGTCGGTATTTCTATATCTCCGTGAGTCGTTCTGACAGGAAATCGATGACGTAGATACCACTGCCGGACCAAATATCAGCTGTTTGTCAGGTCCTAAAACCGAAATAAACTCACGTCTAGAAGCTGAGAGAGAACATCATTGCATTGCTTTGGTAACAGTCCGGGGCAAGACACCTCAGTAAGGGCAATGCAAAGGAGTAGAACCACAGCCAAAAATGCAACTGCGATCAAGGTTTTGAGAGAAATTGGGATGTCAGATAGCATGGTGTAGAGTTTCTGTGTTGCTTACCACCACGCTGTCTCATTGTTGACAAGCTTAATGTGCTTGTGTTTCGTAGTGGCGAACGGCTTCGGGCTCCGTATGGACTGCAGGTCAGCCTGACATATCCCAGCTTCTCAGTTGCCGGGTATGGTATAGCGTATATTCATCCGGCAGCTTGGATATTGGATGCCTAATCGCGACTCCCGGACTCTTTTCACGGCCCGACATGGCTGTGCTTGTATTGATGTAGACAAGGGTGGGTATGTTCGTGGTCATTGCTTACTGTAGGCACGTACTGGCTGTGTGTTCGCTCACGACTCCATTCATACGGTGCGTATACTGATTGTGTATTGTCCCTATTTGCCACTGAGTCTGCGGACACCGTTGTCCATAGTTCTAGCTTTGGTTACGTGTCAACGCATGGGTGATCATCAACACATGGGATCCGTTGTTCTCTCCCTTCGTACTCAGACCTTGAATAATCAACTACGTTCATAATTTTTACTCTCACCCTTCAATTCAAAAAGGCTTATATGTTTTGATCGTCCGTTTCCTTCGTATCATGTCTGTCGATTTCTGGAACGAGGTGGCACACTGCATAGCCAGAGAGCCAGCGAAGCTCGATTCCAACCGAGGGTTTGTAGAGAACGGTGGAAACTCACTGGCTGCAATAGCTGTCTCGCGGCTTTTGAAGAAGAAAGGAATGACTGTAACTGTGGAGGCGCTCCTCACTTGCAATTGCATGACAGATCTTTTTGGGAAGGCACCCATACAACAATCCTACATCAGTTCCATTGGAGAAGCGCCATTGCCGTCTAGTGCCACCTTTAGTCCCCAATTGGAGACTGAAAATAGTCAGAGCGGAAGCAGCGTATTTCTCAGTTCACATGAATCCTACAGGCCAAGAGATCGTGTAGCGCGGGCAAGTTCTCTCACGCCACCCAAAAGCTCGACGCCTACCAGCTACCCAGTCCATACTCGTCAAGCTCTTCACAATCGGCCGGATCTAGCTTTGAGCAGATATGGTACACCTTCACGTGGAATGTTCAGGGAGGGCCGGAATATCTCGAGCTGGGACTATTTACCTCCATCGATCAGCTTTACAGATTTGCGTAGCCTATCGCGAGGCATCCATAATGACCACCAACAGACATTGAAACATGATAACAGTTGGCCCATGCTGACAGAGATGCAACTTTCTCTGCTCCATGGCAGTCTGAAAGTTCCAGGATCTGATATCATTCACCACAGCGAAACCTATCTCTCGGAATATCTTCCGGTCCTTCGGCTAGCATGGCAACGGATCATGGAAATTGAGCCAGTTTTCAAGACACAGTTTCCCGAAGAACTCGTTGGGAAAGATCAAGTCACGTTTGAATGGGTCGAGATCGTTGCCCCCTCATCGGAGGACTACGATACCTTGGTCCAGGAAGCATTCGAAGATACGCGGATCGGGTCACACTTTTGCGTCGTCACGCTGGCAGAGTCCGGCCAGCGAAGCATATCCAACATCATCTGGAGTGTGCATCATGCCCTCATTGATGGGTACTCTGCCTCTCTGCTCTTCGACAAGATCCGACGATTTACCACTGGCATCCCAATTACTGCGGGTCCTTCATTTACTGAGCTCGCCGCAGAGTTACACACATACCAGTCGCACCATGGCGACAAAGGGAGAGAATTTTGGGCATCACGAAGCGGTCAACTAGCCTCCGCGAGCGGTGCCTTGATGATTCCGGAGGCGACAGCGGTTTCATCGGATGGTCCGAGCACTGTTTTGAGTGAAGAAATCGAGATCAATTTAAATAAGGGCCAGCTGGAGGCTATCATGTCAGCGGCAAGAGAGAGCAAGGTGACCCTGGCCGCTATGCTTCACGCCGCCTGGGCTTTGACGCTCTCTCACTATACCTCGTCTGAGCTCGTGGTTTTCGGGATTGTCTTGTCCAGTCGTAACTTGCCCCTTCCTGGTATCCTAGAGACCATCGGACCAATGGTAAACACGCTTCCACTTTGCGTAGCCGTCGACAAGAAGCTGAAAGTTCAGGACTATCTCAGATCTGTCTTTAAGCAGATGGTTCGGCTCAGTGAATTCTCATGGACCATACCCAACGAGCACGGCTACTCCCGTACCTTTGAATCCGTCGTCGCTATGCAGTTTGATACAAGAGCAGATGAGTACGCCCGACAGCCAATTCTATCTATTGAGAAGCCAAAAAGCAAGCAAACGACCAGTATACCGCTCAGCATTGCAATGGACCCGGGCGGCACTATTCATCTGCAAGTCCATACCCGTCGGGTGAGCAGTATGCAGTCCCGAAGGATCGCTCAAATGTTGCATGATGCCTTGATTGCCCTGTGTCGACCGAACGCAACGGTCGAAGACTGTAAGCGGTCGCTGCTGTCGGTTCCCATGCTCACAACACTGCGAGAAATGGGGAACGCGAATTCTGGATTGACGACGATTCCTTCAATTACCGAGGATCTTGTCACTTTATTCGATAAAGCAGTCCAAGATGGCCCACACAATGTTGCGGTCGAGCAGGGGAAGCAGACGATGTCATATGCCATGCTTGACGAATCAGCCTGCATACTAGCAGTGCATCTGCAAGAATTCATCCAGCCGGGAGAAGTTGTCTGCGTGAATGCCGACCGTTCAATTCGTTGGATAATCGCCATATATGGTATTCTCAAAGCTGGCGCTGTGTGTTGTGCACTTGACCCATCCATACCCGGTGAAGTCAAGGACACCATGTACCAGGTCGCAGATGCGAAAGCCTTTGTTGCTGCCTCAGCAGACGGTCGTTCCGCCTGTCCAAATTCTTGCGATCGGTTTTATCGACCTGGAAGAATTGCTGACCACTAAACGTTCTAAGGAGCGAACTCATGTTGTGTCCAGAGATGCCTCGGTCGTAATGATCGAGAAGTAAAGCTTAGAGGCTTCCGTCTGGATATGAACGATCTTGAAATCCGCATCGCTCGAGCGGAGCCCTCCCTTCAAGCGGTCGCCGTCGTGGTACACAACGAACAGCTCATGTCCGTTGTACAGCCGGCTGACGTTGACATCCCAACACTTCAGTCCACTTTACTACTAGCATTAGCTCCACATCAAAGACCAACACGCATTGCTACTATCGACGAGATGCCTTCAACGTGGGCTGGAAAGACGGACTATCTGGCCTTGAGTAAGATCTTGTCCATGCCTCAGAGCACACGTGAAGCAGAGAGAACGCCAGCCAGTCTGACTATGCGGAGAGTTATAGCAGTTGTCCGCTCGATCCTCCAATTAGAACAGAGCGTTTTTGTTCGAGCCGAAGCCAGCTTCGACGATCTCGGAGGCACGTCTCTCAAACAGATTGCCCTTTGCTCTCGTCTCAGCAAAGAATTTGGCGTACAAATTCCACTACGTCTGATTATCGAACGTCCGCGATTGTCTGCCATTGCTGGTGCTATTGACATCATGCTCTCTTCCAGTGAAAGTCATAGTAGTGGACCATGTCGGATGATTGATGGACAGAGGGTGTCGCCAGGCGAACTTGAGTGGTTCGAGAAGTATCAACTGGGTGTGGGAACATCTGCATTTAATGTTTTCTACGCAGCAACCTTCTCACCAGCTGAGATCAGTCGAAAAAAACTAACGGAAGCATGGAATGTCGTGCTATCACGTCATGCCATTCTAAGAAGTCGATATGCCAAACAACGTAGTAACGGTGTTGTTCGTCTCTTGACGGATGGTGCACCTCGCGTACAGGCTGTTTCGGGATTGTCTATCTGGACGGAGGCCAATCGACCCTTCTATGTGGTCAATAACAACCTCATCAGGGTTCTCATTAGCCAAGATAGTATGATGGTGGTCATAAGTCATATCATTGCCGACTTTACTGCTTTGGCCATCTTGCTTGACGAAGCCAACCTGATCTACTCTGGCCGGGTACTCCCTCCGGTGATCAAGATATATGATGAGGCAGATGTTTGGTTCAAAGAGGCTCCGATGTGCTACAAGACTTGGTGGTTGGAGTATCTCGCGTCATTGCCAAGGAGTCCTACCATGCTCAAGCCTGAGCAAGACCGCAAATCTTATCATGGTACATCGATTGTCAGCAAAATGCCACAATCTCTCTACCGTAATATGCGGAGTTTTACCAATAGCACAAGACTCTCCATGCAACAACTCGTACTGGCCGCCGTTGCCTTGGTCCTTGCTTGCGCAGACGGAGACGATGACGGTAAAATGGACGTTCTTCTGGGAAGCCCGTACATGAACCGGCCAACGGATGATGACCTTTCTGTCGTCGGTCTTTACCTTGAACCACTACCGGTTCGTGTCGCCTACCCTTCACCAGCTAAAACGACCAATAAGACCGATATGCATGCAAAACACGAAGATTATGGAAAGCGAGACCGCACGCGGAGTATCGTCCAGGATGGCAGCAGAGCTTCATACCTGGAGACTGTCCGTCAATCCAGCCAAATGGCTCTTGCCCATGCCATGCCCTGGCATCAGCTCTTAGAACTTATTGGCAGCGATACTGCGTACCCATCTCACCCGCTCTTTGACATCATGATATCCTTCCATGAATCATCTCAGACAGAAAATATTGGACACGTTATCCCTGGTGTCAAGCCGTGCTTTGCCTGGTCTGAGGGCAGCAAGTTTAAACTGATGGTAGAGTTCAGTGCGTTTGGTGAAGAAGTGCTCGTGATGAGGTTGGAACATGATACGCAGGTGTTCAGAGCGGAAGAGATATATCGTTTGGAGAGAATGATACTAATGGCTCTGAAGATTCTGACTGATCCTGGGAGGGACATGAAGGTTAATTCAACCATGAGAGAGTTAAGGGGAGTTGAGGAAGGCTATAAGTCTGCTACGGTACTGGATGCGGAAGAGGTGTTCGGCAAGGCAATTGCCGAGTTATAGATCGGTTTGTGGATTTTGAAGTAGAAGCCTATAGAGGAGTTGCCTATTGTCACCTTGTAGAAGCAGCCTTTTCTCCATAGCTTACGTTTAGCACTATTGCAACCATACTTACTCACGCTCTTTAGGAGTTTCATCGTTGAGACTCCATTGAAAGCAGCCATAACCCGTCAATCTAACATGACACCAGGCCTTTAGCAATAACGAAACCAGGGGACAAATTTCAATATGATTTACCACAAGGTGATATGAAAAAGGCAATCGTTCTAGCATGCTCTAACGTCAAAGAACATCTCTGACTCCAGCATACCTCACAACAGGATATACGACCCGATATAATCCATGTGAGTCCCAAGACCCTATGAAATATGTTTGACTTGACAAATCCAACGCCAAAGTAGAGTTCAATACACAGCTCGAGACATGATTCACTGTTCACTTGATGAACCTTTACATGTTCTCGCATTTTTCTTTGTCTGTTAATCAGAGCTTCTAGCTCAACACAAGCTCACAATTTGAAAGGTAAGCAAACGCTGTACAAGTCTTTCTGTATAAAATTTATGTCACGCCACTTTTTATAAAGGGCCTTGTGATGCAAGAGGTGATCACGACGAAGGGCTGAGATCTGATTGGAAATAGGATTGTGGTAACTACTCACCAGACTCTAGTTCCGAGACATTGCGATTATATGTTGGATTTCAGCACCGTCTTAGTTCCCTAAGAATAAATGAGACAGTTTTCAAGCCATAAGCCAGCCGCTTCAGGCCTTCATCAAGCACACTTGGCTCGACAGCAAACGTAATACGAACCCATCCAAACTCTCTCTTTGACCACGCATAGTTGGTCCCAGGGCTCACAGTGAGACCTTCCAAGGATATTGCGTCCACGACGCCCTGTTCTTCCACTAGTGACGATAGGTTTCCAGGTAGCTTGGCGAAGATGAACCGGCCAGCGGTAGCGGGCAAGTAATGTATCCCATTGGCCTTCAGAAATGTAGTGATCTTCTCGTGCGCCTCTTTGAGTCTCTGTCTATTGAGACTTATCAACTGATTCAGTTCTGAATGACCCAGGAGACCAGTTGTTGCTATTGCGGCAAATGATGAGACTTGAATGTTGGAGGCGAGAGCCAGACTAGCTCGTAAGCGTTCGTTGGCTTGAGATACAATTGCGCCCACCCTGACACCGCTGGACCCAAAACCTTTGCTAGTACTCCAGATGACGTGCACACGATCTGGATCCACTTCTAAGGTTTCCAGGTCGAGCTGAAGAGCAGATGGAAAACCTGTTCCATTTTCTTCGAACACCGAGAGAGCGTAGACTTCGTCTGAAATAAAATGAATGTTGTGCTTCTGACAGAATTTCGCACATGACTTCAACATCTCTGTGGTGTAGCAGCGCCCGAAGGGATTATGGGGGTTTGTTAAGACCAGAGCGCGGACACAGGATTTCGAAGTGGAAATGGCAGATTCTAATGAGGCTTCGAGATAGTCGGTAGACGAGAGGATGTCTTCGACGCTCCCATCGCAGCCCACGGGTATGATGCGAACGGATGGACGGATCGAAAACGTAACGTTGAACCCATCTATAAACCTGGAGTCAGTTTGGTGTTTGGATAATTGGAAAGGGGGTGGACATACTCCAATACGGTGCTGGAACCAAAACTGCCTCTCCAGGATCGCATAAGCAGTGAAGCATAGATTCTAGACAACTTGTCGCGCCTGGCGCTACCACAACTTGAGATCCAAAAACTTCCTGTTGCGGGTGGAAGTGCTTGTTGAAGAACATTGCCAAAGCATTGACAAGTCCGGGGGCACCCCCGAAACCCTCTGGATAAGGCAGATACCTGTAATTTTCTAACCCTTTTTTCAGGACATCGAGGTAAATTCGGGTGATTTTAGGATAGAGTAGAGCGTTCTCAGCCGTCCCCAGATCAATCTTTCGCTTTTCTGGGTGGATTGATGCAGCCATACGATCCTCAACCATTGAACGAATTTTCGGCATGATAACATCTATAATACCGCCCATTCGACTGGACAGTTGTGCCGTATTGTGTTCCTCATGGGCGGCCATGGCGACAGACGTGGGCTGGCTGGGAGAGTTGTCGAGGGATCAATCCGAAACAAGAATACACAGCGTACTCCAGTATTTTCCGCTCCTCCCAACGACCCTTCCTTGGGCCCAGTAAAGCAAAGCAATCATTCGGTCCGTGTTATACAGTGTCTCGCCGTGTTAGAGTGAAATGCAGGGTTCAGCAGGGCTAACAGCTGGGCCAACCGAGACCAACAGGCAGAGGCCATTTGTTCGTAGTTTACGCTAGGAGATGGGTTTGCAGCGTTCCGGAGCGTCTAAAAGTGAGATAAGGAGGCCGTTGCTTTCCTGCAGGTGCGTACGGCATCCCTAGGCACGATCCGACCAATCAGAGGCGCGTATCGGGAACCCTCCGAAAAGTCTCCAGTCCCCGAGCGGTCGGGTACATATACACAACTTGACACGGCCCGCCTATAAGTATGATCGATATTTTGGGTAGACTGAGCCGACCAACCTTCTGATGAACTTAGCCAACTTGTTCCTGCGAGCCTTTGCCACCAACATAACACACACATCTCTCACAACTTCATTCCAACAATCATTTTGTTCTGCTATGAACGGCCTTTTAGCCAACGGCACAGCCTTAGCAGGCCAGCTTCAGGATGTTCTCATCATTGGAGGTGGTCCTGCTGGACTTTCTGTGGCGACCGGTCTTGCACGCCAGTTGTATAAGACCGTCGTTTTCGACAATGGTGTCTACCGAAATACTCGCTCTGATCACATGCACAACGTTGCTGGATGGGATCACCAATCCCCCGCCGCCTTTCGATTGAAGGCCCGGGAAGACTTGACCAATCGCTACAAGACAGTTCATTTCCAAGACGTGGCTGTTTCAGCAGTCCGCAAGAACGCAGATGGCTACTTCGAAGCGGACGATGAGCTGGGACGTACCTGGACGGGCCGGAAGCTCATGCTGGCAACCGGAGTACGCGATATCTATCCTAATATTGCCGGATATGACGAAGTCTGGGGATACCGTGTCTACCATTGCCTTTTCTGCCACGGCTTCGAACAGCGCGATGCCGAGTCTGCAGGTGTGCTGGCTATCGGAGACCTGGCAAACCTCAAGGCCGTACTTCACATGGCCTATATGGCACGACGCTTGGCCAAGAATGTGGTCGTATACACCGACGGCGCCGATGACGTTGCGGAACAGGTTGCGTTGGGACTTAAACCCGGCTTCAACCTGACCGTCGAGCGTAGAAGCATTGAGCGTCTCTCTAAAGGATCTGGTAACTCGGAAGTAATCCTACAGCTCAATGGCGGCGAAGAGCAAGTTCAGGGATTCCTTGTTCACCGCCCAAAGACGGAAGTCAATGGGCCGTTTGCGAGGCAGCTGGCATTGGAATTGACGGAGGGTGGAGACATCAAGACCTCACAGCCCTTCTTTGAGACGAGTGTACCTGGATGTTTTGCTACGGGAGACTGCGCCACTTATATGAAAGCTGTGACTTCGGCTATTTCGATGGGAGCGTTAGGAGCAGGAGGATTGGCATCTCAACTACAGATGCTTCCCATTGCACTAGACGTTCCGGAAGGGATGTAGGGAAATAAGGCTAGTTGTCTGTTACAAAGTTCAATCGGCTTAGAAGTGACTCTAAGATAGCAGTACATATGCCACTAATAACATCTGCCCCAAAGACCTAACAAGAAGATCATCCCATACAACTCAAATTGCATGATTCAGACGTACATGTGGCAAGAATCGATATTCATTCCTTGGCGTTCCAGCGCAAAATGATACCTTCCGGATTGGCCACATCCATTTCGGTCTCTTGATCAAGCGGGCCGCCGGGAACAGGAATTCCGGCTGCGCCCAGCATCATGTCCTGGCGGTACAGATTACATGCAGATGCGCTCTGACACCTGGTTTCCGCGAAGAGATCAAACCCTATGCCCGACCTGTAGGTAAAGACAAACGTTTGAGTCTCGACTGGCAAGGTCTCCTCAACAATTACCCCCTCCTCAAGGCCTCATACTTTGAAAGTCTCCGCATGGACTCGGCACCCTGGAGATTCAAGACGCTCCAGCATGACGTCCAAATCAAAGAAGAGGCCATCGACTTCCGACGTAACAGTGGCAGCGCAGCCGATTCCAAAGGAGCCGCAGCAGTATTCAAGCTGCGAAAGCACTGATTCCTACGGGTCTGAATCACACCGACCCAGTCTATTTCCCTTCTACCAAGGAATATGACCCTGGGCGGTATATGTCTAGGTCAAATGGCGTCGAACGAGCCAACATTGGCACCATCCGCCCTTATGGAGGTCATTCGACCATGTATAAGGGAGGGTTACTTGCGGAAAAAGAAGTGGTGAGCTATGTTGCAGCTTTTTAACTTGCTGGGACTTGAAGCCTGTAGATGGAAGTCATTGTGGTATGCACAAGCAGACGAAAACGAGTGGAGTGTGTGCTCCTGGTGATGATTTGAGGGTAAAATTGACCCCTCAGCCGTAGGAGGTATGACATATGGACCCTGTGTTAGTGGAAATGACCATCTTTGGAGAAACGAGTGCTGGAGGAAAGTAGTACGGGTGTTTCGCACTACTTCGTACCCAACTACTCTTTCAATCCTTGGCATTCCAAAACAGCCATGAGGCGATACGCAGATGCTTCCGTATCCGCTTGTAAAGAAGCTCGCACCCGGTTGTTGTTTGGAAAGCTTCGTCCACCCATCACCTGCGAATAGTCAACGCAGATGCGTGCAATCTCAATGCAACGGCGAAGCTCTTTGCATACAACGTGATTGCGAAGCGAGATCTGGTCTTCCTGATCCAGCTCATAACATCCAATGCGTAATTGCATTGTAGACGCATAAGAGCAAGCACCCGAAATGGGTGTGCGTCGGCATTGGCCGTTTTGATCTGAATAAGGGGCGATCGCTGGTTCGGTAAGCCCTATGAGACCATACTCTCCGGCCACAGTCTCGTCTACATCTGGCTCATATTCTGATTTGATAGCATCAACGATGCAGCCGTAATTTTCCAGGATTAGATCGAGTGCTGAAGCAACCAGGACGATAAAGCTACCACAAGTCTGGAAAGAGTCTTCTCGGATGACGATGCGAAGCTCAGCCATTACCTTTCTATTCATGATCAGTCGATTGTCGATGCGGACCTGGCCGTCGCTTTGAATGCCGGTTTCGAGATCATGGATAATTTTCATAAGAGAAGAAAGGGGTGTCTGGGGAGGCTGATCAACACCAGCGTTATTGTTTTTGTTGGGGCCAACACTACTGGGGGCCGAGTTTTGGATGGAAGCACCGGTGTTGCCATAGTTACGTGTGATGATGGAGGCTGGAGTAGGTAGGCCCGGGTCAAGTGTCCGCTGCAGCAGGCTTGGTGAGGTCGAGAAGGCGTTTGAGAGATTTGCAGTAAGATGTAGCATGTTGTCGTGCTCGTATGAAAAGTCATCCCCGAGTGCCATGGAATTTTGAGAGTGGTTGGTAGTCGTAGGTCGGACGGTTGACGAAGGGTTCTCATTCAAGGTAGGATCTTTCCTATGGCGATCAAACATAAGGAACTCGTCAAAGTTATCTTCGTCCATTGCGGTCATGATTTTATCAGCCAGCAGACCCTGTGAGCTGTGATTGCCATGTTCCATTGTAGGTTCATTTGTGTAAGAGACTTCTGCGGAGCCAAGTGGTGAAAGGATCCGGGGGGCCATTGGTTCCCCTTCGATTAGGGAAAATTGATGCTCGTACCGTGGCTGATGACGCGGTGGAGACGGCTCATGAGTTGTGGATGAAGACCGCGTTGAAGCCTGCTCGCTGTAATGTCGATCTTGCTGATGTTGCAGATAGTCATATTGCTTATACTGCTGCTGCCGCTTGGCCGTTTTCACTGTGCTGTCTTTTCTTTTCCGTTTGCCCCTCTTGATCGACATACGGCCGACCATAGAGATCTCATATTCACATGTAAGGCTGTTCTCTCGGCAGCGTACACAACCTTGTCGCTCGCCGCTACACTTGACCTATGACGGCGATTAGCGAATATAGGGGGACAGAATGCAACGTGGCGGGCATTCCTGGTGCTAATCGTAGCTGCTAAGAGTATAGTTGTACTGACCTTGGCCGAGTGACAATTGGTGCAAGCCATGCGTATGCGTAGAGGTCTTCGAGATGCCGAAGACGATGCAGTTGGCGGTATCGCTACAAGTGCTGCAGGGGCTGTGCTCTGATCACAAAGATTGTTGGTTTTGCTCATTCTGACTGACAAGGTCAAGATGTCGTGATGGTCACTACCTAGGTAGATCCCGGTGGACGTTCTGGATATTTAGTGTGCTGCACGCATTCTACGCAGGGCATCATCTCCGCAGCTCATTCCCACTGTCACTAGCGAGAAAAGATCGGATCACTGTCAGATTATATACCACCCTATACGTCTACAGGACCACCGGACAGGAGGCCTAATTTAACCCTTCAACTTTACGATGCTACTGTTCAATCAGTGAAGCAAAGATGCCGAGTACTAGGACTTTCCTACAGCAGAGCTTCTGACAGCATGTGTAGACGAACAAAAAAGTATTGTAGGGTTTGTGGGTCAAAATGACAAGTATGCAAGGCATTGCCATAGTCGGGCGGACGTGGAACGGCGCCTCTTTGACCATAAGAACGGCAGGGGCTATCGCTGGCCGTGGGGACCGAACAAATGGGAGCCACTGAAAACGCTGATCGAAGCCGAATTTGTGCGGGGCGTTTTTAGGCCCCAAAAAGTGTTCACGCAGGTCCTAAAACTGGTTGCCCTATTCTCACAGCAGTGACCAACGACTCCGGTCTATTATTGTGTCTCCGCTGGTCAGCTTACTGATAGTACGCTCCAAAGTCATGATCGTTCTATTCATATGCGCCCAGGTCTGGAGCTTGCAACTCGCTCTACGATATTCGCGCTATATAAGCTTATATGCTGGTAATGGTATACAGCCCCGGACACCTGTCTACCTAATCGGGAGATTCCAAGGCTCGCTACCTAACCGGTGCTAAGTGGCGGAGCGGGGCGGCCCTTGTTGCCCAAGCTCACCATGCAAACGAGCAATAGTACTAGAGCTTACTATCCAGACAAGGTGCCGCTATGTACCCGGGTAAGGATCTGTTGCTCTTTCCGGAAATGACATTGCCACCTTCTACAACGATACCTAGCAATGAAACACCGTATTACTTCGGAAGGCTTCCTGGTGGCTTGCGCATCCTGGCATCGTGCAATGTGGGACCTTGTTATGTTCGGGAGCCACTTATCTTTCTCTGCGCGTCCAGTGGCCCCAGAACTCGTATGGATGTGCAAACGCTGTATCGTTGATAATATGAAAACGTGTGAGGAGCTTGCAACGCCTCAAGCGGTGCTCGAGATGCCTTTGTCTATGGTATTGGCTCCTGCAATCTCAGAGGTGGGCAGCGGTGGCCTAAAAGAGTCAGATGCAGTCAGCATACTCAGGAACCTAGGTAGCGTCAACTAGAGTATTTATTACTGTGACATTGCTTGTGTCACGAAAAGTATCTCCAAACATACCCCCAATCACTACACACTGGGAACATCGACGCTGATTCGTTAGGAAACAAAAAGTCAGGCAATGTTGGCCTCGAATGGATTCCGGTTAGGGTTTTTGCTTATTCATCCGGGCCAGAAAAACGATAAATGTTTACGATTGAGAATAGCCTGCAGTCCTGGACCTATATCTCCGGAAGCTACAGATGGTCAGCAGAAGAGCCTCAGGATTGAGAAGTCCATAAGCGGCCCGACGTTCTTAAGCGGGCCGTTTAACTGTGCCTTCGCTTTGACCCAGCGTTCTAGTTCGGTCGTTTAAGCGTTTCAAGCAAGTAGTGTTGATTGGCCAGTGTCCCAGAGGGATATTGGGTGAAATGGAGTCACGCTTTTCGATAAGTCTCCGAGCGGTTCAAAATGCACGAAATGTCTCCTAGGAGATTGCTTGGTAATAGCAATGAGCTGTTGGAAAGTGAGCGGTCCAAGCAGCTTGCTATATGACCAATGAATCGCAATCTATCTGAACTTGCCGGTTGGCGGTTGCGCTGCCGCCATCATGGTCTTTTTCCTGGATAACCCGCCATACCACCAGCCGCCCAAGATCTCCTTTATGCAAAAGATGTCGCAGATGGACTTCACCGGTGTCACACTGTGCATTGGCTTCTTCATCTGTTACGTATTAGCGCTGCAATGGGGCGGCTTAGAGAAGCCGTGGAACGACAGTACTGTGATCGGAACCTTTGTAGGGTTCGGCATCCTCGCCACCCTCTTCATCCTCAACGAATGGTGGCCGGGCGAGCGTGCTAGCGTCGTCCCTCGCATCATGAAGCACCGTCGTGTCTTGTGGTGCAACGTCATCATTACACTCAACTCGGCCGGCTTCTTCATCCTCATCTACTATCTCCCCATATACTTCCAGAGTGTGCGAGGAACGAGTGCCATTGACTCGGCCGTTCACAACCTGCCTTTCCTCATCGGTGGTCTGACTTCTATGATTTCTGGTGTGATCTTATCCAAGACTGACCGCTTCATCCCATTCATGGCGGCCGGTGCTGCTCTCTCCAGACCTTAAATCTGAATGCCTATTGACTAGTCCATGTAATTGTTGCTTTCTAAGTCGACACAGAAGGACTAAGGTTACTACAAGTTTCACGTCAGTGAGAGTAATAGCTAGGCTAATGCTGCGCTACACTGACCAAAAAGGTAAACTATTTTGATAGCATTGATAATGAGGACCGAACAGTAACAGGGCGGTTGTTGGGGCGTCACAAGATGGGGCATCACGCGCACGGACATCGTAATGTCTCCGAATACTCAGCATATATGTCCCCGGATACTCAACACCTAAAGTCTCCGGAGCGTACAAGGTACTCATAGTTCGAGACCGAGTGTCATCGAACCGCCACGTAGGCTGGCATGCATATAATCCATGTCTCCTGCCTGCCTTTTTCGATGTCTTCAATTACCACATGCTTTTCTTGTGGCTTGTGATACCGTATAACATATCTTTATAAAGTAAGGACAAAAGCAACAACATCATGGCAACATCATCCGAGACATTGGCTCAGACCAACCGAAAATACTGGGAGTGAGTCATTAGATGGCTACATTGATATTGGCTCTCAACTAATTTTCTAAAAGTGTTGCTTCTCAAGACTGCCACCGTGCCCGATGGGTCAACGACCTGCAAGCCCAGATTGGCACCTTTTTGACAGACCCAAGCTCATCCACTTGGCTTGGCCTCCCGGCCACTGGTGAGCCTCAAGCGAAGATGCTGGACTATGCCTGCGGCGACGGTCTTCCTTCTCGCACATTGAAACCTCATTTCAAAACATGCATCGGCGTTGATGTTTCCGCTGGCATGCTGGCAAAGTACAACGAAACAGCGACTCGTCTCGGCCTGGGCCCAGAAGAAATGATTGCAGTCCGAGGAGATCTTTTCTCAGATCCTGTCGAACCAACCGATCCCCCGCTGCCCGAGGAACGTCTACAGAACTTCGATCTTGTGGCCCTATGCATGGCACTCCACCACATGGAAGACATCCAGCTGGCAATTTCGAAGCTAGCGCAAAGACTGGGACCGGGCGGAACTCTTCTTGTAATTGACTGGGCGCGGATTGACGGCGCTACGCCGGCGCAGAAGGAATTCATAGAAGATGTAAGAACTGGGAAGATTCCTACTAAGAGTTTGCAAGAGAACGGAAACGGACACGGCCATCACCATAACCACAATGATCACACAAAGCACCATCAGCATGTCGATCCCAAGGAGCCTTGGAAACCTCATCCTGCAAGTCACACAATCACTCACGATAGCTTCACACAGGATACAGTCTTCGAGCTGTTCAGCAACGCGGGCTGCACTGAAGCTCGGTGGAAACTAGCTGATAAGCTAAGTGATGTTCCGGGAGCAAGGACTGGGAAGATGCAGTTATTCTGGGCGAGAGCTACAAAAAAATAGAGAGATAACAGTATAGAGCTGCCAGATTTCACAAGGAAAAAGGCTTGATTTGCAATATGAATGTAAACAAGTTTGGAGTAGATATATACTATCTGTGAGGGTGTAGTATCCGAGAATACACTATCGAGTTTGCAATCGTAATGCAGTAACAAGGACAACAGAGAGAAAATCGTTATCTATCTGCTCAGAAACACAAACGAGGTCGGCTCCGGTGGGACTGCTGCAGTCGTTGTCTCCGCAGGCGGGGCAGCGCTCTCGGTCGGTGCAGCTTCGGCGGGAGGTGCCTCCGCTACTGGGGCTTTGGCGGCGGGGGTTTCTGCGGGAGGCGCTTCGGCAGGAGGCTCGGCTGGTGTCGTTGCTGCGGGGGGTGCCTCGGCAGCAGGCGTCTCAGCGGGAGCTGTCTCGGCCGGAGGGGCTTCAGCGGGTACTGTTGCGTTGCCAGCGGGGGGTGCTCCAGCGGGAGGTGCAGCAGCAGCGTCCTCCGGCGGCGCAGGCGTAAAGGCAGCCTGATCAAGCGCGATCTTGCCCGCCGCGCCGCCAACGGGCTCACCACCATCAGTGCTCTTCTCCGTTGCTTGGGACAGTTTGGCGTACTCTGCCACTTGTTGCGCGTTGACACTGGCTTCTCGTTAGTATCTGCGCAGACAGTACATCGAGTGGGGAATACATACGGATTAACAACCATGACCTGTCCCTCCTGACAATGTGGCCCGGTCGCACAATACAAAAACATCGGCTCCGTGCTGGTCACCGGCATATTGAATGTGCCCACATCGGCCTGCCCGTCCTTGAACGGAATGTGACCGCTGTGCACGCCCGCGTCCATCGGCGTGCAGGCCTGGTCTATGGTCGATTGCGTCACCGTGTGGTTGCCGTTGCTGAATTGGAATTGCACGATGTCGCCCACGGCCGCGGTGATGCTGTTCGGCACGAAGGTGTCCTGCGGGCCGCCGACGACGACGGGGATTATTTGGCTGGCACGCTTGTGCGGGTGGAGTCTGGGGAGGGCTGTGGCGGTGGCGGCCAGGGTGAAGAGGAGGGTAGTGGGCTTCATGGTGGTTGATTGGGGGATTAGGTTGAAAGACTGGGGTATCTTGAAGGTGATTATGGTAAGGAACGAGCACCGTTCAACAGTTGACTCGGTGGAAAGAAAATAGATTACAAGGCCGCTCGACGGCTGGGTCCAAAGGAGTGACGATGAAGAGAAGAACACTGCGGTTTGGTGGACAGAAGTACTTGTGGCGTGAGCGAGCGTCTTTATGCCTTCACCACTGGTCCCGAACCCTGTTCGCAGCCTGATACAGACCCGAGCCCCGTTCACAATCTTTCTCGTTGCGCCAACCTACTCTTCATAGAATCCATAATCATCAAACAGGGAGAAGGCCTGAGGTAGCAACCAACGCACCTATAGGAGACCGCTGGGTGGACTACGCGTCTGTCACGATACCTTAGCCAAGCCGTTATGCAGTCTCACCTCGCTGAAAGCCGCCCGCGACGTGTTTGACAAGCTTGCCGTCAGGCACCGATCGAGAAACAATTGCGTAGGCTGCTGTTTGAGAGTCGCCAAGTTGGGTGGGTCCTCGTGGTTGCCGAGTGGTTTTGGAACACTGCATGCCTGGCGTAGACCACGCGTTGCCTGGCGAGGCTTCAAGTGCCGGGCGAGCCGACTTGGTGAGAAAGTGTGAGCTCGGCTTGCTTAGTAAAGTGCGCTCCTGGTGCAGATTTGTACTGCTATGTGTTCAATGGGTCGGGCTTGTCAATGGGGAAAAGAGGTGTGTACTGGTCGCGCAGCTACATGATCCCCGCGGTAAGTGCACGCCGGCAGTGAGCAATATCGTACAACAGGCTATCGCGCAATGTACGAAGCGGTCAATGGCAATAGGAAGGATTGCATGAAGACACGATGTTCAGCGGTAGTGAAACGCCTTGAGTTCGTGAGCCTGAGGAACTAGGGTAGAGCAGCCCCATGCCAGCTCCGAGTGCCGGCGTTTACGGGTGACCATTACGGTCAGGGGGCCAAAACCAAAAACCGAAAACCAAAACTCCAAAACCCAAAAACCAAAACGTTGCACACTATCCCTTTAAATGTAGCAAACTAGATAATAGAGAGTAGAGTAGTAATATATATTTAAAAATAAATACTATAGATTTTTAAAACACTTAGTAATATTATTAACCTATAATCTTGCTTATAAACATAGCTTAAGAAATCTATTATATAAGGACTAAGACTATTATATTAACTATTATATTGCTTATAATGCCTACCTACAGAGCTAGAGGTTAGAAGGGTATTAATTTATTAACACATAAGGATAAGATTATTAGTTTAATAGAAGGTAGTGTAACTAATATTAATATCTATTACTAGCTACTTAAAGAGTATAGAATAAGGTGCAGTATTTAGATACTAAAGAGAAAGTATATAGTATAGGGAGTGTAAAGACTTTATATTAATACTATTACTAATAAAGTTAAGTATAAGATCTTCTAGTTATTCTTTAAAGAAGAAGTAGAAGATAGAGAGATCTTGTGCTGTCTTTAATATAATAGTATGTTTATTAGTGTAAAGACACTTACTTAAGTATACTAGTTAATAGGAATAAAGAGGAGGATAAGAGATATATTAGAGTATTAGAAGGCTTTAGAAGCAGCTTGTATAGCAGTCTAAGAACAGCTACTTAAGGGTATTATTAATAGGTATAGCAAGTAATTACTTTATTAACACTTTAAACAGTATAATATGTTCTTTAGCAGAGAACTACTATATAGTAAATATAGCAAACTTAACCTAGAAGCTATAGCTTAAAGGTATAATAATTACTAACACTACTAAGAAGAATATATTATACTAGGGCTAAACTAGTATTAGTTAATTAATAGGTATAATAAGCTTAAAGAGATAGGTATTAAGATATATACCTATATAGACACCTATTTATACTACCTTATCTAGGTATATATAAAGATCTTATCTAGTACTACCCTAAGTATTCTTTATTAATTTCTATATACTATAGAGAAGCAAGGTTATAGTCTATAATTTATTTAATTAGACTATAGAGTTAAGACTAGTTAAATTTTATACACTTACCTAATACTCTTAAAAGCTAACTAACCTAAGACTACCTAGAGTAATTATTATATATAAAGTATAAGTATGTTAAACTAGAGGATTAAAGGGTAGTAGTTATAGCTAGGAAAGAGTCTAATATTTGTATAGTAGGTAAGTAAACCTAATAAAATCTAGGATTATTATACTAACTATTATAGACATACTTCTATTAACTCTAGACCCTAAACC